>CM068352.1:39525490-39545490 GCA_034769755.1 Odontamblyopus lacepedii
TGAAGCTGGTGAAAGCTAAATATAAACATGAGATAAACACGAGGAGAGAGGGGCCATGAAGAGAGCTTTAGTCCTGGTTTAGTTCTGGTTTAGTCCTGATTTAGTCCTGGTTTAGACCTGGTTTAGTCTTGGTTTAGACCTGGTTTAGACCTGGTTTAGACCTGGTTTAGTTCTGGTTTGGTCCTAATTTAGTTCTGGTTTAGTCCTGGTTTAGTCCTGGTTCAGTCCTGGTTTAGTCCTGATTTAGTTCTGGTTTAGTCCTGATTTAGTTCTGGTTTAGTCCTGGTGTAGTCCTGGTTTAGTCCTGGTTCAGATCTGGTTTAGTCCTGGTTTAGACCTGGTTTAGTTCTAGTTTAGTCCTGGTTTAGACCTGGTTTACTTCTAGTTTAGTCCTAATTTAGTTCTGGTTTAGTCCTGGTTTAGACCTGGTTTAGACCTGGTTTAATCTTGGTTTAGACCTGGTTTAGACCTGGTTTAGTTCTGGTTTGGTCCTAATTTAGTTCTGGTTTAGTCCTGGTTTAGTCCTGGTTTAGTCCTGATTCAGTCCTGGTTTATTCCTGGTTTAGTTCTGGTTTAGTCCTGGTTTAGTCCTGGTTTAGTCTTGGTTTAGTCCTGGTTTAGTCCTGGTTTAGTCCTGGTTTAGTCCTGGTTTAGTCCTGGTTTAGTCTTGGTTTAGTCCTGGTTTAGTCCTGGTTTAGTCCTGGTTTAGTCTTGGTTTAGTCTTGGTTTAGTCCTGGTTTAGTCCTGGTTTAGTCCTGGTTTAGTCTTGGTTTAGTCCTGGTTTAGTCCTGGTTTAGTCTTGGTTTAGTCCTGGTTTAGTCCTGGTTTAGTCTTGGTTTAGTCCTGGTTTAGTCCTGGTTTAGTCCTGGTTTAGTCTTGGTTTAGTCCTGGTTTAGTCTTGGTTTAGTCCTGGTTTAGTCCTGGTTTAGTCTTGGTTTAGACCTGGTTTAGTCCTGGTTTAGTCCTGGTTTAGACCTGGTTTATTCTTGGTTTAGTCCTGGTTTAGACGTGGTTTAATGTTGGTTTATTCTTGGTTTAGGTGTGGTTTAGTCCTGGTTTAGACCTGGTTTAGTCCTGGTTTAGTCCTGGTTTAGTCCTGGTTTAGACCTGGTTTAGTCCTGGTTTAGTCCTGGTTTAGTCCTGGTTTAGTTTTGGGTTAGTGCTGGTTTAGTCCTGGTTTAGTCCTGGTTTAGTCATGGTTTAGTCTTGGTTTAGTCCTGGTTTAGTCCTGGTTTAGTCCTGGTTTAGTCCTGGTTTAGTCCTGGTTTAGTCCTGGTTTAGTCCTGGTTTAGTCCTGGTTCAGTCTTGGTTTATTCTTGGTTTAGTCCTGGTTTAGTCCTGGTTTAGTCCTGGTTTAGTCCTGGTTTAGTCCTGGTTTAGTCCTGGTTCAGTCCTGGTTTAGTCCTGGTTTAGTCCTGGTTTAGTCCTGGTTTAGTCCTGGTTTAGTCCTGGTTTAGTCCTGGTTCAGTCCTGGTTTAGTCCTGGTTCAGTCTTGGTTTATTCTTGGTTTAGTCCTGGTTTAGTCCTGGTTGAGTCCTGGTTTAGTCCTGGTTTAGTCCTGGTTTAGTCCTGGTTTAGTCCTGGTTTAGTCCTGGTTCAGTCCTGGTTTAGTCCTGGTTTAGTCCTGCTCTCGTCAGACCAAACTTAAAATCTGATTTAATCCTGACACTGACCAGAGAAGTTCCTCGTGGCCAACATGGTCGTCAAGATGGCTCCCTGAGGAAAGGAAACGAGGAGAGAAGGAGGCAAGGAAGTGAGGAAACAAGGAAGCAAGGAAGTGAGGAGTCAAGGAGGCAAGGAAGTAAGGAAACAAGGAAGAACAAAAGTGAGGAGTCAAGGAGGCAAGGACGTAAGGAGGCAAAATAAGTGAGGAAACAAAGAAGTAAGGAAGTGAAGAAAGAAGGAGGCAAGGAAGTGAGGAAACAAGGAGGCAAAGAAGTGAGGAAACAAGGAGGCAAGGAAGTTAGGAAACAAGGAAGCAATGGAGTGAGGAGACAAGGAAGTGAGGAAACAAGGAAGTGAGGAAGTGAGGAGGAAAGGGAGTGAGGAAACAAGGAGGCAAGAAAGTGAGGAAAAAAGGAGGCAAGGAAGTAAGGCAACAAGGAAGCACAGAAGTAGGAGGAGGCACAGACCGAGGAGGAGTTACAGACAGAAGAGGAGGAGGTACAGACAGAGGAGGAGGAGGCACAGACAGAGGAGGAGGTACAGACAGAGGAGGAGGAGGCACAGACAGAGGAGGAGGCACAGACAGAGGAGGAGGTACAGACAGAGGAGGAGGTACAGACAGAGGAGGAGGAGGTACAGACAGAGGAGGAGGAGGTACAGACAGAGGAGGAGGTACAGACAGAGGAGGAGGAGGTACAGACAGAGAAGGAGGTACAGACAGAGGAGGAGGAGGTACAGACAGAGGAGGAGGAGGCACAGACAGGAGGAGGTACAGCCAGATGAGGAGGAGGTAGAGACAGAAGAGGAGGAGGCACAGAAAGAGGAGGAGGTACAGACAGAGGAAGAGGCACAGACAGAAGAGGAGGAGGTACAGCCAGATGAGGAGGAGGTACAGATAGAGGAGGATGAGGCACAGACAGAGGAAGAGGCACAGACAGAAGAGGAGGAGGCACAGACAGAGGAGGCACAGACAGAGGAGGAGGTACAGATAGAGGAAGAGGAGGCACAGATAGAGGAGGATGAGGCACAGAAAGAGGAAGAGGCACAGACAGAAGAGGAGGAGGTACAGCCAGATGAGGAGGAGGTACAGATAGAGGAGGATGAGCCACAGACAGAGGAAGAGGCACAGGCAGAAGAGGAGGAGGTACAGCCAGATGAGGAGGAGGTACAGATAGAGGAGGATGAGCCACAGACAGAGGAAGAGGCACAGACAGAAGAGGAGGAGGCACAGACAGAGGAGGCACAGACAGAGGAGGAGGTACAGATAGAGGAGGAGGAGGCACAGATAGAGGAGGATGAGGCACAGACAGAGGAAGAGGCACAGACAGAAGAGGAGGAGGTACAGCCAGATGAGGAGGAGGTACAGATAGAGGAGGATGAGGCACAGACAGAGGAAGAGGCACAGACAGAAGAGGAGGAGGTACAGCCAGATGAGGAGGAGGTACAGATAGAGGAGGATGAGCCACAGACAGAGGAAGAGGCACAGACAGAAGAGGAGGAGGCACAGACAGAGGAGGAGGCACAGACAGAGGAGGAGGTACAGACAGAGGAGGAGGAGGTAGAGACAGAAGAGGAGGAGGCACAGACAGAGGAGGAGGTACAGACAGAGGAGGAGGAGGTAGAGACAGAAGAGGAGGAGGCACAGATAGAGGAGGAGGTACAGACAGGGGAGGAGTTTGTACCTTGAGTTTTCGTCGAGCGTTGAATTTCTTGAGGCACTCGACGGTTTCCTGTCGGTGCATACAGGACGCCACCGTGGAGCGGTGCTGAAGACGAGACGCAGACGGTTAAAAACGGGGAAAAATTAGAAGACAAAACTGAGGGAAAAGAGTCCAACAGAGTCCAGGTCTAAACCTGGTCTAAACCTGGTCTAAACCAGAACTAAACCAGATCCAAACCAGGTCTAAACACAGTCTAAACACAGTCTAAACCCGGTCTAAACCTGGTCTAAACCTGGTCTAAACCCAGTCTAAACCAAAACTAAACCAGAACTAAACTCAGTCTAAACACAGTCTAAAGCAGGTCTAAACCCGGTCTAAACCCGGTCTAAACACAGTCTGAACACAGTCTGAACACAGTCTGAACACAGTCTGAACACAGTCTGAACACAGTCTAAACCCGGTCTAAACCCGGTCTAAACCCGGTCTAAACACAGTCTAAACACAGTCTAAACACAGTCTGAACACAGTCTAAACCCGGTCTAAACCCGGTCTAAACCCGGTCTAAACCCGGTCTAAACCCGGTCTAAACACAGTCTAAACACAGTCTGAACATAGTCTAAACCAGGTCTAAACCCGGTCTAAACACGGTCTAAACACGGTCTAAACACGGTCTAAACCCGGTCTAAACACAGTCTAAACCAGGTCTAAACCAGGTCTAAACACAGTCTGAACACAGTCTAAACCAGGTCTAAACACGGTCTAAACACAGTCTAAACACAGTCTAAACACAGTCTGAACACAGTCTAAACCCGGTCTAAACACGGTCTAAACCCAGTCTAAACACAGTCTGAACACAGTCTAAACCCGGTCTAAACACGGTCTAAACACAGTCTAAACACAGTCTAAATCCGGACTAAACCCGGTCTAAACACAGTCTGAACACAGTCTAAACCCGGTCTAAACCCTGTGTGGAGGTGCTCACAGAGATCCATGGGTGCTTTAGGGCCTCGGCAGCGGTTATGCGTTTGGACGGGTTTATGGTCAACATCTTATTGATCAGATCTTTGGCCTCAGGAGTCACCGTGTCCCACTCCGGAGAAGGAAACTACAAAATAAAACTACATTAAACTACAGGAAACACAAACCTTTCAGAATAAAAGTCACCGTGTCCCACTCCGGAGAAGGAAACTACAAAATAAAACTACATTAAACTACAGGAAACACAAACCTTTCAGAATAAAAGTCACCGTGTCCCACTCCGGAGAAGGAAACTACAAAATAAAACTACATTAAACTACAGGAAACACAAACCTTTCAGAATAAAAGTCACCGTGTCCCACTCCGGAGAAGGAAACTACAAAATAAAACTACATTAAACTACAGGAAACACAAACCTTTCAGAATAAAAGTCACCGTGTCCCACTCCGGAGAAGGAAACTACAAAATAAAACTACATTAAACTACAGGAAACACAAACCTTTCAGAATAAAAGTCACCGTGTCCCACTCCGGAGAAGGAAACTACAAAATAAAACTACATTAAACTACAGGAAACAGGAACCTTTCAGAATAAAAGTCACCGTGTCCCACTCCGGAGAAGGAAACTACAAAATAAAACTACATTAAACTACAGGAAACACAAACCTTTCAGAATAAAAGTCACCGTGTCCCACTCCGGAGAAGGAAACTACAAAATAAAACTACATTAAACTACAGGAAACACAAACCTTTCAGAATAAAAGTCACCGTGTCCCACTCCGGAGAAGGAAACTACAAAATAAAACTACATTAAACTACAGGAAACACAAACCTTTCAGAATAAAAGTCACCGTGTCCCACTCCGGAGAAGGAAACTACAAAATAAAACTACATTAAACTACAGGAAACACAAACCTTTCAGAATAAAAGTCACCGTGTCCCACTCCGGAGAAGGAAACTACAAAATAAAACTACATTAAACTACAGGAAACACAAACCTTTCAGAATAAAAGTCACCGTGTCCCACTCCGGAGAAGGAAACTACAAAATAAAACTGCATTAAACTACAGGAAACACAAACCTTTCAGAATAAAAGTCACCGTGTCCCACTCCGGAGAAGAGAACTACAAAATAAAACTACATTAAGCTACAGGAAACACAAACCTTTCAGAATAAAAGTCACCGTGTCCCACTCTGGAGAAGGAAACTACAAAATAAAACTACATTAAGCTACAGGAAACACAAACCTTTCAGAATAAAAGTCACCGTGTCCCACTCCGGAGAAGAGAACTACAAAATAAAACTACATTAAACTACAGGAAACACAAACCTTTCAGAATAAAAGTCACCGTGTCCCACTCCGGAGAAGGAAACTACAAAATAAAACTACATTAAACTACATTTCGTCACAGTAGGACAGTTTAAAGCCCCACTGTGGGACAATTCCTCACAGAAGGACAGTTTAAAGCCCCACTGCGGGACATTTCCTGGACTCACGTCATAGGCTCCGGCTTTGATCTGCTGATAGAGTCTGTGCTGATCCTCGTCCCAGAACGGAGGATATCCAACGAGCAAAATGTACAAGATCACACCTGAAACACAGAAACCAGGACTGAACCAGGACTGAACCAGGACTGAACCGGGACTGAACCAGGACTAAACCAGGACTAAACCAGGACTGAACTAGGACTAAATTAGGACTGAACCAGGACTGAACCAGGACTGAACCGGGACTGAACCAGGACTAAACCAGGACTAAACCAGGACTGAACTAGGACTAAACCAGGTCTAAACCAGGACTAAACCAGGACTAAACCAGGACTGAACCAGGACTAAACCAGGACTAAACCAGGACTGAACTAGAACTAAACCAGGACTGAACTAGGACTAAATTAGGACTGAACCAGGACTAAACCAGGACTGAACTAGGACTAAATCAGGTCTAAATCAGGACTAAACCAGGTCTAAACCAGGGCTAAACCAGGACTAAACCAGGACTAAACCAGGGCTAAACCAGGACCAAACCAGGACTAAACCAGGATTGAACCAGGACTGAACCAGGACTGAACTAGGACTAAATCAGGACTGAACCAGGGCTAAACCAGGACTAAACCAGGAATGAACCGGGACTGAACCAGGACTGAACCAGGACTGAACCAGGACTAAACCAGGACTGAACTAGGACTAAACCAGGACTGAACTAGGACTAAATCAGGTCTAAATCAGGACTGAACCAGGACTAAACCAGGACTGAACTAGGACTAAATCAGGTCTAAATCAGGACTAAACCAGGTCTAAACCAGGGCTAAACCAGGACTAAACCAGGTCTAAATCAGGACTAAACCAGGACTAAACCAGGGCTAAACCAGGACCAAACCAGGACTAAACCAGGATTGAACCAGGACTGAACCAGGACTGAACTAGGACTAAATCAGGACTGAACCAGGGCTAAACCAGGACTAAACCAGGACTGAACCAGGACTAAACCAGGACTGAACTAGGACTAAATTAGGACTGAACCAGGACTAAACCAGGACTGAGCCATACCACAGGCCCACAGATCCACTGCTTTGCCGTAGGGGTCTTTCCTCAGGACCTCAGGAGACAGGTACCCGGGGGTCCCCGCGAAGCCTGCGCCAAAACACCAAACACAAAAAAACACCAAACACAAAACCAATTGAGACAGAAGCAGATTTATTTTTCCTATAAAATGTAAACTGCAGTAAAGAACCACATTTCCCAGAAGCCTTTGCTCACCGAACCAGGCCTGCTGGTCGCCCTCCACCTCGATCGCCAAACCGAAGTCGGCCAGTTTCACCGCCGCACCTTTGGACTTCGACGCCAAGAGGAGGTTCTCCGGCTACAAGAGGGGCATTACAGAGGGGTATTTACATCTACAGGGCATTACAGGGGGGTATTTACATCTACAGGGCATTACAGAGGGGTATTTACATCTACAGGGCATTACAGAGGGGTATTTACATCTACAGGGCATTACAGAGGGGTATTTACATCTACAGGGCATTACAGAGGGGTATTTACATGTACAGGGTATTACAGAGGGGTATTTACATCTACAGGGCATTACAGAGGGGTATTTACATGTACAGGGTATTACAGAGGGGTATTTACATGTACAGGGCATTACAGAGGGGTATTTACATCTACAGGGCATTACAGAGGGGTATTTACATGTACAGGGTATTACAGAGGGGTATTTACATGTACAGGGCATTACAGAGGGGTATTTACATCTACAGGGCATTACAGAGGGGTATTTACATCTACAGGGCATTACAGAGGGGTATTTACATTTATAGGGTATTACAGAGGGGTATTTACATCTACAGGGCATTACAGAGGGGTATTTACATGTACAGGGTATTACAGAGGGGTATTTACATGTACAGGGCATTACAGAGGGGTATTTACATCTACAGGGCATTACAGAGGGGTATTTACATGTACAGGGTATTACAGAGGGTATTTACATGTACCGGGCATTACAGAGGGGTATTTACATCTACAGGGCATTACAGAGGGGTATTTACATCTACAGGGCATTACAGAGGGGTATTTACATTTATAGGGTATTACAGAGGGGTATTTACATCTACAGGGCATTACAGAGGGGTATTTACATCTACAGGGCATTACAGAGGGGTATTTACATGTACAGGGTATTACAGAGGGGTATTTACATGTACAGGGCATTACAGAGGGGTATTTACATCTACAGGGCATTACAGAGGGGTATTTACATCTACAGGGCATTACAGAGGGGTATTTACATTTATAGGGTATTACAGAGGGGTATTTACATCTATAGGGCATTACAGAGGGGTATTTATATCTATAGGGCATTACAGAGGGGTATTTACATCTACAGGGTATTACAGAGGGGTATTTACATTTATAGGGTATTACAGAAGGGTATTTACATCTATAGGGTATTACAGAGGGGTATTTACATCTACAGGGCATTACAGAGGGGTATTTACATCTACAGGGCATTACAGAGGGGTATTTACATCTACAGGGCATTACAGAGGGGTATTTACATCTACAGGGCATTACAGAGGGGTATTTACATCTACAGGGCATTACAGAGGGGTATTTACATCTACAGGGCATTACACAGGGGTATTTACATCTACAGGGCATTACAGAGGGGTATTTACATCTACAGGGCATTACAGAGGGGTATTTACATCTACAGGGCATTACAGAGGGGTATTTACATCTACGAGGTATTACAGAGGGGTATTTACATCTACGAGGTATTACAGAGGGGTATTTACATCTACAGGGCATTACAGAGGGGTATTTACATCTACGAGGTATTACAGAGGGGTATTTACATCTACGAGGTATTACAGAGGGGTATTTACATCTACAGGGCATTACAGAGGGGTATTTACATCTACGAGGTATTACAGAGGGGTATTTACATCTACGAGGTATTACAGAGGGGTATTTACATCTACAGGGCATTACAGAGGGGTATTTACATCTACAGGGCATTACAGAGGGGTATTTAGTGCTGTGGGGCATTACAGAGGGGTATTTAGTGCTGTGGGGCATTACAGAGGGGTATTTACATCTACGGTAGAAGGGGTATTTTTTGTGCGCAATGTCCTGGTTTAGATTTAGTCCTAGTTTAGTCCTGGTTTAGACCTGGTTTAGACCTGGTTTAGTCCTGGTTTAGTCCTGGTTTAGACCTGGTTTAGACCTGGTTTAGTCCTGGTTTAGTCCTGGTTTAGTCCTGGTTTAGTCCTGGTTTAGACCTGGTTTAGTCCTGGTTTAGTCCTGGTTTAGACCTGGTTTAGTCCTGGTCTAGTCCTGGTTTAGATCAGACTGGGACAGTTCGCTGTTTTTGTCTAAATCAGATGTCCCGGGTCAGAGATCAGAGGTCAGAGATCAGAGGTCAGAGGTCAGAGGTCAGATGCAGGTGGTGGGACCCTGAGCTCTGACCTTGAGGTCGCGGTGGACGACGCCCATCTGATGACAGTGAAGCACGGCCTCCAGGATCTGCTGGATACAGTGACTGAGGAGCAAGAGGGGCACACAGGGGGCAGGAGGGGCACACAGAGGGGCAGAGGGGCACACAGGGGGCACACAGAGGGGCACACAGGGGGCAGAAGGGGCAGGAGGGGGCAGAGGGGCACACAGGGGGCACACAGAGGGCAGAGGGGCACACAGGGGGCAGAGGGGCACACAGGGGCACACAGAGGGGCAGGAGGGGCACACAGGGGGCAGAGGGGCACACAGAGGGGCAGGAGGGGCACACAGGGGGCAGAGGGGCACACAGGGGGCACACAGGGGCACACAGAGGGGCAGAGGGGCACACAGGGGGCAGAGGGGCACACAGAGGGGCAGGAGGGGCACACAGGGGGCAGAGGGGCACACAGGGGGCAGAGGGGCACACAGAGGGGCAGGAGGGGCACACAGGGGGCAGAGGGGCACACAGGGGGCACACAGGGGCACACAGAGGGGCAGAGGGGCACAGAGGGGGCAGAGGGGCACACAGGGGCACACAGAGGGGCAGGAGGGGCACACAGGGGGCAGAGGGGCACACAGGGGGCAGAGGGGCACACAGGGGCACACAGAGGGGCAGAGGGGCACACAGGGGGCAGAGGGGCACACAGGGGGCAGAGGGGCGGAAGGGGCACACAGAGGGGCAGGAGGGGCACACAGGGGGCAGAGGGGCACACAGGGGCACACAGAGGGGCACACAGGGGGCAGAGGGGCACACAGGGGGGCAGGAGGGGCACACAGGGGGCACACAGGGGCACACAGAGGGGCAGGAGGGGCACACAGGGTGCACACAGGGGCACACAGAGGGGCAGAGGGGCACATAGGGGGCAGAGGGGCACACAGGGGCACACAGAGGGGCAGGAGGGGCACACAGGGGGCACACAGGGGGCAGAGGGGCACACAGGGGGCAGAGGGGCACACAGGGGCACACAGAGGGGCACACAGGGGGCAGAGGGGCACACAGAGGGGCAGGAGGGGCACACAGGGGGCACACAGGGGCACACAGAGGGGCAGGAGGGGCACACAGGGGGCACACAGGCACACACAGGGGCGCAGAGGGGCACAATGGGAGCAGAGGTGCACACAGGGCCACACAGTGGGGCAGTAGGGGCACACAGGGGGCAGAGGGGCACACAGGGGGCAGTGGGGCACACAGGGGCACACAGAGGGCAGGAGGGGCACACAGGGGGCAGAGGGGCACACAGGGGGCAGAGGGGCAGAAGGGGCACACAGAGGGGCAGGAGGGGCACACAGGGGGCAGAGGGGCACACAGGGGCACACAGAGGCGCACACCGGAGGACGAGGCGCACACAGACGGGCGGAAGGGGCCAACAGGGTGCACACAGGGGCACACAGAGGGGCAGAGGGGCACAAAGGGGGCAGAGGGGCACACAGGGGCACACAGAGGGGCACACAGGGGGCAGAGGGGCACACAGGGGGCAGAGGGGCACACAGGGGCACACAGAGGGGCAGGAGGGGCACACAGGGGGCACACAGGGGGCAGAGGGGCAGAAGGGGCACACAGAGGGGCAGGAGGGGCACACAGGGGGCAGAGGGGCACACAGAGGGGCAGAGGGGCACACAGGGGCACACAGAGGGGCAGGAGGGGCACACAGGGGGCAGAGGGGCACCCAGAGGCTGCACACAGAGCCCAAGGAGAGGCACACAGGCCGCACACAGAGGGGCACACAGGGGGCAGAGGGGGCAGAGGGGCACACAGAGGGGCACACAGGGGCAGAAGGGGCACACAGGGGGCAGGAGGGGCACACAGAGGGGCACACAGGGGGCAGGAGGGGCACACAGAGGGGCAGAGGGGCACACAGGGGGCAGGAGGGGCACACAGAGGGGCACACAGGGGGCAGGAGGGGCACAGGGGCAGGGTTAATATAAGTGTTTGTGGGCGTTAGGTGCATTAGTCTGAGGTGCAGACTCGTACCTGGCGTCGGCCTCGCTGTAATACTCTCGCGCTACAATGTCTTCAAACAGCTCTCCTCCCGTCACTCTGAAAACACAAACATGAGACGCGGCTCTTTCTGCTCCGATACCGATACCGCAGACTCAAGTATCTGCCGATACTCGATATCAACACAAACTATTTTCTCTTCCACTTTTACTTCCTCAACACGGGCGTTTGGACCAATCAGAGCGAGAGCTGCTAGAGCGGGCGAGGCTCAGTCTTACAAAGATCACTTTTAGGCGCTTTGAGGATTGAAACATTTTAAATAGTTTATGTTGTGAAAACAGAAAAGAAGCCGGATGCCCTGTCAGCTCCCGGGCAGAGCTGCAGTACCTGGAGCGGCCTCTAGTCTCACCGGGACAGTTCTGACTGTTTTATAGAGCCATGGAGTTAGCCCCGCCCCCTCTAGCAGCTCTCGCTCTGATTGGTCAGAACTGATCACATGGTGCATGTTTCCCACAGTGGGAGGAGCCAGAACGAGGAAACACTGAACACAGGCCAAGAGAAGAGAAAAGAGTCTGTGCTCTTCCTCCATCAGGTCACTCGTGCCTCATGGGCTCAGACCATTTGTCCAGTGTCATAAACATATTTATAAGTTCACATCAGACGCATCAGAACTCAGGACTCGTCTCAAACACAAGAGAAAATGAAAGTGTCTCACAGGTCGAAGATGAGGTAGTGATGGTTCTCCTCAGAGATGCTGTCGTGGAGACGCACTGAAACAAAACACAACTTTTATTACAGACGCACACGTGCGTTTTACACCAGTGTTTGGAGAAACGTCTCACACGGAAAACACCCTCATTGACACCACCTCACCAGGCCCACGAGGTCCTCCTGAGGACCTGAGTTCTCTGTCCTCCTGAGGACCTGAGGTCTAATAATGTTAGGGAACTTATTAAAAGTCTGTGTTGTTTTTGTTCAGACGAGGAGACATCTGACATCTAAACCAGGTCTAAACCAGGAAGAAACCAGGTCTAAACCAGGAAGAAACCAGGTCTAAACTTGATCAAAACCAGGTCTTAACCAGGTCCGAACTTGGTCTAAACCTGGCAAATCTGGCACACAAGGAGGGCATCTGGTGCTCTGTTGTGTGATGTGTCTGTGATGTGTCTGTTGTGTGTGATGTGTCTGTTGTGTGTGATGTGTCTGTGATGTGTCTGTTGTGTGTGATGTGTCTGTGATGTGTGTCTGTTATGTGTGATGTGTCTGTGGATGTGCATCTGTTGTGTGTGACGTGTCTGTTGTGTGTGATGTGTCTGTGGATGTGTGTCTGTTATGTGTGATGTGTCTGTGGATGTGCGTCTGTTGTGTGTGATGTGTCTGTTGTGTGTGATGTGTCTGTGATGTGTCTGTTGTGTGTGATGTCTCTGTGATGTGTCTGTTGTGTGGGGTGTGTCTGTTGTGTGTGATGTGTCTGTGATGTGTCTGATGTGTGTGATGTGTCTGTTGTGTGTGATGTGTCTGTGGATGTGCGTCTGTTGTGTGTGACGTGTCTTTTGTGTGTGATGTGTCTGTTGTGTGTGATGTGTCTGTGGATGTGCGTCTGTTGTGTGTGATGTGTCTGTTGTGTGTGATGTGTCTGTTGTGTGTGATGTGTCTGTGATGTGTCTGTTGTGTGTGATGTGTCTGTTATGTGTGATGTGTCTGTGATGTGTCTGTTGTGTGTGGTGTGTCTGTTGTGTGTGATGTGTCTGTGATGTGTCTGTTGTGTGTGATGTGTCTGTTGTGTGTGATGTGTCTGTTGTGTGTGATGTGTCTGTGGATGTGCGTCTGTTGTGTGTGATGTGTCTGTTGTGTGTGATGTGTCTGTGGATGTGCGTCTGTTGTGTGTGACGTGTCTGTTGTGTGTGATGTGTCTGTTGTGTGTGATGTGTCTGTGATGTGTCTGTTGTGTGTGATGTGTCTGTGATGTGTCTGTTGTGTGTGATGTGTCTGTTGTGTGTGATGTGTCTGTGATGTGTCTGTTGTGTGTGATGTGTCTGTGATGTGTCTGTTGTGTGTGATGTGTCTGTGATGTGTCTGTTGTGTGTGATGTGTCTGTGATGTGTCTGTTGTGTGTGATGTGTCTGTGATGTGTCTGTTGTGTCTGTGGATGTGTGTCTGTTGTTTGTGATGTGTCTGTGATGTGTCTGTTGTGTGTGATGTGTCTGTTGTGTGTGATGTGTCTGTTGTGTGTGATGTGTCTGTGATGTGTCTGTTGTGTGTGATGTGTCTGTGATGTGTCTGTTGTGTGTGATGTGTCTGTGATGTGTCTGTTGTGTGTGATGTGTCTGTGAGCTGCAGATTTCGCTGTGGAGGAGGATTATTATGGGATGTCCTGCCCACACACTGCTCAGGTGTGTTACTTAGCAACAGAGACACGCGCCGGCTCCGCGCAAACGAGAGACTCGGGTGAGATTTAAATCTGATTTTTACAGATTCACCACAAGAGATTCATGTCCCTCCCCCTGACTAAACCAGGACTAAACCAGGACTAAACCAGGTCTAAACCAGGTCTAAACCAGGACTAAACCAGGACTAAACCAGGACTAAACCAGGACTAAACCAGGACTAAACCAGGTCTAAACCAGGTCTAAACCAGGACTAAACCAGGACTAAACCAGGTCTAAATCAGGTCTAAACCAGGACTAAACCAGGACTAAACCAGGTCTAAATCAGGTCTAAACCAGGACTAAACCAGGACTAAACCAGGTCTAAATCAGGTCTAAACCAGGACTAAACCAGGACTAAACCAGGACTAAACCAGGACTAAACCAGGACTAAACCAGGTCTAAATCAGGTCTAAACCAGGACTAAACCAGGACTAAACCAGGACTAAACCAGGACTAAACCAGGTCTAAACCAGGTCTAAACCAGGTCTAAACCAGGACTAAACCAGGAGTAAACCAGGACTAAACCAGGTCTAAACCAGGTCTAAACCAGGTCTAAACCAGGACTAAACCAGGACTAAACCAGGTCTAAACCAGGTCTAAACCAGGACTAAACCAGGATTAAACCAGGTCTAAACCAGGTCTAAACCAGGTCTAAACCAGGACTAAACCAGGTCTAAACCAGGTCTAAACCAGGTCTAAACCAGGAAGAAACCAGGACTAAACCAGGTCTAAACCAGGTCTAAACCAGGTCTAAACCAGGACTAAACACCAGGTCTAAACCAGGTCTAAACCAGGACTAAACCAGGACTAAACCAGGTCTAAACCAGGACTAAACCAGGTCTAAACCAGGACTAAACCAGGTCTAAACCAGATCTAAATCAGGTCTAAACCAGGTCTAAATCAGGACTAAACCAGGTCTAAATCAGGTCTAAACCAGGTCTAAATCAGGTCTAAATCAGGACTAAACCAGGTCTAAACCAGGTCTAAATCAGATCTAAACCAGGACTAAACCAGGTCTAAACCAGGTCTAAATCAGGTCTAAACCAGGTCTAAACCAGGACTAAACCAGGTCTAAATCAGGTCTAAACCAGGTCTATACCAGGTCTAAATCAGGACTAAACCAGGTCTAAATCAGGTCTAAACCAGGTCTAAACCAGGACTAAACCAGGTCTAAACCAGGTCTAAATCAGGTCTAAACCAGGTCTAAACCAGGACTAAACCAGGTCTAAATCAGGTCTATACCAGGTCTAAACCAGGTCTAAACCAGGTCTAAATCAGGTCTAAACCAGGTCTAAACCAGGACTAAACCAGGTCTAAATCAGGTCTAAACCAGGTCTAAACCAGGTCTAAATCAGGACTAAACCAGGTCTAAACCAGGTCTAAACCAGGTCTAAATCAGGTCTAAACCAGGTCTAAACCAGGTCTAAACCAGGTCCAAATCAGATCCAAATCAGGTCTAAATTAGGTCTAAACCAGGTCTAAACCAGGTCTAAATCAGGTCTAAACCTGGTCTAAATCAGGTCTAAACCAGGTCTAAACCAGGACTAAAGCAGAGTATTTAGAATGATCTGGAGCTGGATCAGAACAAGTATAAGAGCACAGAGACTAGAATACACCCATGGTTCTGTTTTAGTCCTGGCTCAGTCCTGGTTTAGTCCTGGCTCAGTCCTGGTTTAGTTCTGGTTCAGTCCTGGTTTAGTCCTAGTTTAGACCTGGTTTAGACCTGGTTTATCTGAACATGGACACATGGAGATAGTCTTGTGTTTGTGGACAGTTGGAGGATCTGAGTCACGGCTCTGGAACAGCCAAGACTTTTACAAGACAAAAGAACAAATTATCCTCAAAAACACTTTAAACTCATCACTTCAAAACCAGGACTGAACCAGGACTGAACCAGGACTAAACCAGGACTGAGCCAGGACTGAGCCAGGACTAAACCAGGACTGAGCCAGGACTAAACCAGGACTGAGCCAGGACTGAGCCAGGACTAAACCAGGACTGAGCCAGGACTGAGCCAGGTCTAAACCAGGACTGAACCAGGACTAAACCAGGACTGAGCCAGGACTAAACCAGGACTGAACCAGGACTAAACCAGGATTGAGCCAGGACTGAGCCAGGTCTAAACCAGGACTGAACCAGGACTGAGCCAGGTCTAAACCAGGACTGAACCAGGACTAAACCAGGACTAAACCAGGACTGAGCCAGGACTAAACCAGGACTGAACCAGGACTGAGCCAGGTCTAAACCAGGACTGAGCCAGGTCTAAACCAGGACTGAGCCAGGTCTAAACCAGGACTGAGCCAGGACTGAGCCAGGTCTAAACCAGGACTGAACCAGGACTAAACCAGGACTGAGCCAGGACTAAACCAGGACTGAGCCAGGACTAAACCAGGACTGAACCAGGACTGAGCCAGGTCTAAACCAGGACTGAGCCAGGTCTAAACCAGGACTGAGCCAGGACTAAACCAGGACTGAGCCAGGACTAAACCAGGACTGAGCCAGGTCTAAACCAGGACTGAGCCAGGTCTAAACCAGGACTGAGCCAGGTCTAAACCAGGACTGAGCCAGGACTAAACCAGGACTGAGCCAGGACTAAACCAGGACTGAGCCAGGACTAAACCAGGACTGAACCAGGACTGAGCCAGGACTAAACCAGGACTGAGCCAGGACTAAACCAGGACTAAACCAGGACTGAACCAGGTCTAAACCAGGACTGAGCCAGGACTAAACCAGGACTGAGCCAGGATTAAACCAGGACTGAACCAGGACTAAACCAGGACTGAACCAGGACTGAACCAGGTATAAACCAGGACTGAACCAGGTATAAACCAGGACTGAGCCAGGACTAAACCAGGTCTAAACCAGGACTGAACCAGGTCTAAACCAGGACTGAACCAGGACTAAACCAGGACTAAACCAGGACTGAACCAGGACTGAGCCAGGTCTAAACCAGGACTGAACCAGGTCTAAACCAGGACTGAACCAGGTGTAAACCAGGACTAAACCAGGACTGAACCAGGACTAAACCAGGACTGAACCAGGTGTAAACCAGGACTGAACCAGGTGTAAACCATGACTAAACCAGGACTAAACCAGGTCCAAACCAGGACTAAACCATGACTAAACCAGGACTAAACCAGGTCTAAACCAGGACTAAACCAGGACTAAACCAGGACTAAACCATGACTAAACCAGGACTAAACCAGGTCTAAACCAGGACTAAACCAGGACTAAACCAGGACTAAACCAGGTCTAAAACAGGACTAAAACAGGACTAAACCAGGACTGAACCAGGTCTAAACCAGGACTGAACCAGGACTGAGCCAGGTCTAAACCAGGACTGAACCAGGTCTAAACCAGGACTGAACCAGGTGTAAACCATGACTAAACCAGGACTAAACCAGGTCCAAACCAGGACTAAACCAGGTCTAAACCAGGACTAAACCAGGACTAAACCAGGACTGAACCAGGACTAAACCAGGACTGAACCAGGTGTAAACCAGGACTAAACCATGACTAAACCAGGACTAAACCAGGTCCAAACCAGGACTAAACCAGGTCTAAACCAGGACTAAACCAGGACTGAACTAGGACTAAACAGGTCTAAAGCAAGTTCAAGTTTTGATTCAGTCCCTGTTTAGTCTTAGTTGAGGTCTCTAGTCCTGGTTTAGTCCTGGTCTAGTCTTGGTCTAGTCCTAGTTCAGTCCTGCTTTAGACGTGGTCTAGTCCTGGTCCTGGTTTTCTAGCTCATAAATCCCTAGAAAAACATCAGACAACATCAGACGTTCTGACTGTGAGCGGGGTCGCCTCTCCACAGATCTGACCTGGAACCTGGACTGGTTTGGTCTCCGTGGAGATAAGGAGGGTTTAAAGCCGTACTGTGGGATATTTAGACAAACGGGTGTGAGTTCTGTCGCTGCAGATTTCACGCTGTGGATTTTGACTGAATTTGAGACGTGTGAAAATCTGTGATGAAAATTTAAAAAGTGAATTTATCATTTTCAAACACAAATCGCTCAGCATCAGAGTCGAGAACTAGGTCTAAGTTTAAGTCTAGGTCTAAGTTTAAGTCCAGGTCTAAGTTTAAGTCTAGGTCTAAGTTTAAGTCCAGGTCTAAGTTTAAGTCTAGGTCTAAGTTTAAGTCCAGGTCTAAGTTTAAGTCCAGGTCTAAGTTTAAGTCCAGGTCTAAGTTTAAGTCCAGGTCTAAGTTTAAGTCCAGGTCTAAGTTTAAGTCCAGGTCTAAGTTTAAGTCCAGGTCTAAGTTTAAGTCTAGGTCTAAGTTTAAGTCCAGGTCTAAGTTTAAGTCTAGGTCTAAGTTTAAGTCCAGGTCTAAGTTTAAGTCTAGGTCTAAGTTTAAGTCCAGGTCTAAGTTTAAGTCCAGGTCTAAGTTTAAGTCCAGGTCTAAGTTTAAGTCCAGGTCTAAGTTTAAGTCCAGGTCTAAGTTTAAGTCCAGGTCTAAGTTTAAGTCCAGGTCTAAGTTTAAGTCCAGGTCTAAGTTTAAGTCCAGGTCTAAGTTTAAGTCTAGGTCTAAGTTTAAGTCCAGGTCTAAGTTTAAGTCTAGGTCTAAGTTTAAGTCCAGGTCTAAGTTTAAGTCTAGGTCTAAGTTTAAGTCCAGGTCTAAGTTTAAGTCCAGGTCTAAGTTTAAGTCCAGGTCTAAGTTTAAGTCTAGGTCTAAGTTTAAGTCCAGGTCTAAGTTTAAGTCCAGGTCTAAGTTTAAGTCCAGGTCTAAGTTTAAGTCTAGGTCTAAGTTTAAGTCCAGGTCTAAGTTTAAGTCCAGGTCTAAGTTTAAGTCCAGGTCTAAGTTTAAGTCCAGGTCTAAGTTTAAGTCCAGGTCTAAGTTTAAGTCCAGGTCTAAGTTTAAGTCTAGGTCTAAGTTTAAGTCCAGGTCTAAGTTTAAGTCTAGGTCTAAGTTTAAGTCCAGGTCTAAGTTTAAGTCCAGGTCTAAGTTTAAGTCCAGGTCTAAGTTTAAGTCTAGGTCTAAGTTTAAGTCCAGGTCTAAGTTTAAGTCCAGGTCTAAGTTTAAGTCCAGGTCTAAGTTTAAGTCTAGGTCTAAGTTTAAGTCCAGGTCTAAGTTTAAGTCCAGGTCTAAGTTTAAGTCCAGGTCTAAGTTTAAGTCTAGGTCTAAGTTTAAGTCCAGGTCTAAGTTTAAGTCCAGGTCTAAGTTTAAGTCCAGGTCTAAGTTTAAGTCCAGGTCTAAGTTTAAGTCCAGGTCTAAGTCCAGGTCTAAGTTTAAGTCCAGGTCTAAGTTTAAGTCCAGGTCTAAGTTTAAGTCCAGGTCTAAGTTTAAGTCCAGGTCTAAGTTTAAGTCCAGGTCTAAGTCCAGGTCTAAGTTTAAGTCCAGGTCTAAGTTTAAGTCCAGGTTTAAGTCTAGGTCTAAGTTTAAGTCCAGGTCTAAGTTTAAGTCCAGGTCTAAGTTTAAGTCCAGGTCTAAGTTTAAGTCCAGGTCTAAGTCCAGGTCTAAGTTTAAGTCCAGGTCTAAGTTTAAGTCCAGGTTTAAGTCTAGGTCTAAGTTTAAGTCCAGGTCTAAGTTTAAGTCCAGGTCTAAGTTTAAGTCCAGGTCTAAGTTTAAGTCCAGGTTTAAGTCCAGGTCTAAGTTTAAGTCCAGGTCTAAGTTTAAGTCCAGGTTTAAGTCCAGGTCTAAGTTTAAGTCCAGGTCTAAGTTTAAGTCCAGGTCTAAGTTTAAGTCCAGGTTTAAGTCCAGGTCTAAGTTTAAGTCCAGGTCTAAGTCCAGGTCTAAGTTTAAGTCCAGGTCTAAGTTTAAGTCCAGGTTTAAGTCTAGGTCTAAGTTTAAGTCCAGGTTTAAGTCTAGGTCTAAGTTTAAGTCCAGGTCTAAGTTTAAGTCCAGGTCTAAGTTTAAGTCCAGGTCTAAGTTTAAGTCCAGGTTTAAGTCCAGGTCTAAGTTTAAGTCCAGGTCTAAGTTTAAGTCCAGGTCTAAGTTTAAGTCCAGGTCTAAGTTTAAGTCCAGGTTTAAGTCCAGGTCTAAGTTTAAGTCCAGGTCTAAGTTTAAGTCCAGGTTTAAGTTTAAGTCCAGGTCTAAGTTTAAGTCCAGGTCTAAGTTTAAGTCCAGGTCTAAGTTTAAGTCCAGGTCTAAGTTTAAGTCCAGGTCTGAAGGGGGGTGATACCCTCTAATCCCCCGTAGAAGTAAATACCCCCTCTGTAATACCTCACAGAGGTAAATACCCCCTCTGTAATACCTCACAGAGGTAAATACCCCCTCTGTAATACCTCACAGAGGTAAATACCCCCTCTCTAATTCCTCACAGAGGTAAATACCCCCTCTGTAATTCCTCACAGAGGTAAATACCCCCTCTCTAATTCCTCACAGAGG
>CM068352.1:39550490-39800490 GCA_034769755.1 Odontamblyopus lacepedii
AACTTTGACACAGCGGCGCACGATGGAGAACGCTCCTCTGCAACACAAAGAGGTCACTCACCAGGGGTCCACCACCCGCCCAGGAGTCCCCCACACGCCCCGGAGTCCCCCACCCGCCCCGGGGTCCCCCACCCGCCCCGGGGTCCACCACCCGCCCAGAGGGTCCCCCACCCGCCCCGGAGTCCACCACCCGCCCCGGAGTCCCCCACACGCCCCGGAGTCCCCCACCCGCCCCGGAGTCCCCCACCCGCCCCGGGGTCCCCCACCCGCCCCGGGGTCCCCCACCCGCCCAGGAGGTCTCCCACCCGCCCCGGAGTCCCGCACCCGCCCCGGAGTCCCACACCCGCCCAGGGGTCCCCCACCCACCCAGGGGGTCCCCCACCCGCCCAGAGGGTCCCCCACCCACCCAGGAGGTCCCCCACCCGCTCAGAGGGTCCCCCACCTGCCCAGGAGGTCCCCCACCCGCCCAGGAGGTCTCCCACACGCCCCAGGAGTCCCCCACCCGCCCCGGAGTCCCCCACACGCCCCGGGGTCCCCCACCCGCCCCGGGGTCCCCCACCCGCCCAGGAGGTCCCCCACCTGCCCAGAGGGTCCCCCACCCGCCCCGGGTTCCCCCACCTGCCCAGGAGGTCCCCCACCCGCCCCGGGGTCCCCCACCCGCCCAGGAGGTCCCCCACCCGCCCAGAGGGTGCTTCACTCATTCAGGGAATCCCACATTTGCCCAGTGGGACCAACACCCTCCCGAAGTCTTGCTTTAGTCCTGATTCAGTCCTAGTTTAGTCCTGGTTTAGTTCTGGTTCAGTCCTGGATGTTTTGCCTGGTTTATGGTTCAGATCTGTGTTCAACCGCATGAAACAAAAAATGGCACAAAGTTCAGCCTCTTCTCTGAATAATAATAAAAATAATAATAATCTAAAGGACTCAACCATAACTAAACCGGTACTGAACCCGGACTAAACCAGGTCTAAAGCAGGTCTGAACCAGGACTGACCCAGGACAACAACAGAACCGCACATCCAAACGGGCACTAAACTGGGGCTGAAGCTTTCACAGTCGTTTGAGAAAGATCACATGTTGTGAGACCTGGATCAGATCTGGTTCAGACCTGGATCAGATCTGGTTCAGACCTGGATCAGATCTGGTTCAGACCTGGTTCAGACCTGGTCCTGGTCTCTGGTGTTCGCCATGTTTCATGCAGTGATGTCGAAATGTTCTCTGATTGGTGGAGATGCTTCCTGACGTCCCAGGCCGCACTGTGATTGGCCGCTTCTGTTTGAGCCGCGCTGTGATTGGCCGTTTCTGACTGAGCCGCACTGTGATTGGCCGTTTCTGTCAGAGCCGCGCTGTGATTGGCGGCTTCTGTCAGAGCCGTGCTGTGATTGGCCGCTTCTGTCAGAGCCGTGCTGTGATTGGCCGCCGCCCACAGCGTTATGTAAGAGCGCGGAGCTGAGTGGGCAGAGAGTGGGCTGAGGCCAAGAGGTCCACTCCAACGCTGTAGACATGAACGACAGAAACCAGGTCTAGACCAGGTTTGAACCGGGTCTGAACCAGGTCTGAACCAGGACTGAACCAGGACTGAACCAGGACTGAACCGGGTCTGAAACAAGACTGAACCAGGTCTAGACCAGGTCTGAACCAGGTCTGAACCAGGACTGAACCAGGACTGAACCAGGACTGAACCGGGTCTGAAACAAGACTGAACCAGGACTGAACCAGGACTGAACCAGGACTGAACCGGGTCTGAAACAAGACTGAACCAGGTCTTGACCAGGTCTGAACCAGGTCTGAACCAGGTCTCAATCAGGCCTGAACCAGGACTGAACCAGGTCTAGACCAGGTCTGAACCAGGTCTGAACCAGGACTGAACCAGGACTGAACCAGGTCTAGACCAGATCTGAACCAGGTCTGAACCAGGACTGAACCGGGTCTGAACCGGGTCTGAACCAGGTCTGAATCAGGCCTGAACCAGGACTGAACCAGGACTGAACCGGGTCTGAAACAAGACTGAACCAGGTCTTGACCAGGTCTGAACCAGGTCTGAACCAGGTCTCAATCAGGCCTGAACCAGGACTGAACCAGGTCTAGACCAGGTCTGAACCAGGTCTGAACCAGGACTGAACCAGGACTGAACCAGGTCTAGACCAGATCTGAACCAGGTCTGAACCAGGACTGAACCGGGTCTGAACCGGGTCTGAACCAGGTCTGAATCAGGCCTGAACCAGGACTGAACCAGGACTGAACCGGGTCTGAAACAAGACTGAACCAGGTCTTGACCAGGTCTGAACCAGGTCTGAACCAGGTCTGAACCAGGACTGAACCGGGTCTGGACCGGGTCTGAACCGGGTCTGAACCGGGTCTGAACCGGGACTGAACCGGGTCTGAACCGGGACTGAACCAGGTCTGGACCGGGTCTGAACCAGGTCTGGACCGGGTCTGAACCAGGACTGAACCGGGTCTGAACCAGGACTGAACCGGGTCTGAACCAGGTCTGAATCAGGCCTGAACCAGGCCTGGACCAGGTCTGAACCAGGACTGAACCAGGACTGAACCGGGTCTGAACTGAATCTGAACCAAGACTGAACCAGGACTGAACCAGGACTGAACCGGGTCTGAACCGAATCTGAACCAAGACTGAACCAGGTCTAAACCAGGACTAAACCAGGTCTGAATCCTTTTTCCTCTAAAAATGCTTCACAGACTTAATCCACAGAATGAAGATGTAAAAGTGCTTAGAACAGTTATTTCTTCATGTCGTCTGCACTGAAACGGAGCAAAGGATCATGGTCTATGTAGTTCCCTCTGTTTTTTTTAGCTCTTTCTGCATCAGAACTGTTCATTTAAGCAAAGAGACTTGGGATTCGATATATTGTGATGCTCCACGATATTATTACGACACCTTTGACGATACGATATCACGATTGACAACGACCTCATTTGTACTAGAGTGACCCTCATCCGGAGGTCCTGGGAACGTCAGGACTGGACGTCCGGAAACGTTGGAGTCTGGAGTCACAGTCTGGACCTTCAGTGGACCCAGACCGGACGGACAAAAAAGACCCTAAAAACACGTCGTTTCAGCGTTACTTTGGCCTGTTCCCCACATTCCCTGTGCGTGTGATGCTAACTGGAGGCACTACTCTGTCTGATTGTTTGTTAAACTTTAATCTTTGTCTGAGTTGTGTTTTAGCTAAGGCCGTCGACGTTAATGCGTTCATAACAAAAAAATATCGCACTAATGTTTTTTCACAGATTAATCCCCCAGTTTATTCTGAACGCTCCCCTGTGGAAAGTGCGGATGGACCTGAAGGCGGCGCAGGTTATTAGGTCAGTGATCAGGTCCATACGGATATGAAGACGACAGATGAGACGGTGACTGCTGCTCAGGGCAAATTTATCAGCAAAAAACTGCCCCGCAGGACTTTAGATAAACTAAGAACTTTCTTTCCACAGAAGCACAAGTTTAAAACACCAACTTAAAGCGAAACACGGGTTTGATTCAGCTGCAGAAACGACGATACTTGTACCAACAACAAACTGAACACGACAACCAACGGCAATGATGTCAACAAAACTACCGGCGAAAGAAAAATGTCAATAATATGACTTTTTTATAATAAAGTGCATTTTTGTCAAAATATTTTGGTCTTTTTTTTTAAATAATGCACTTAATCATGATTAATCAAAATTCTAAAGTGTGATTTAAAAAAAAAATCATTCGACAGAACTTGTTTAAACACAATCTGAGCAGAAAGAACGGACTGATCTGAACTGCAACAGGTGAGAGGATCTGTGCTGATAACAGTACAGTCACAAGCTAGCGTTGGCATTAGCGTTGGCATTAGCGTTAGCGTTGGCATTAGCGTTAGCATTGGCGTTAGCGTTAGCATTAGCGTTAGCATTAGCGTTAGCATTAGCCAACAGTTTTTCCGTGAGTCGCTCTCACCTTCAGCTGAAACTCAAACTCGTAAACTCCATGAGCGCTCGCACTGACTTTTCTTTCATTCACTTTTGTCCTTTTTCTCTAAACTTAACCCGTTTTTTTTGTCTGTGTTTTTGCTAACGTTTGCCTCGAGTCCCCATGGTAACCGCTGAGCATTCCACCATAGACACGCGTGTACGTCACCCCCAGCGCGATTCGTTTTGAGGTTTTCAGCTGCCCCGTTCTGCTGCCCGTTACCTCCCCGTCGCGATGGAGATGTGGTTGCTTTGTCCGGAATGCTCCGCAGTGTTGCATTAAACGTATCCTATCTCCATGGAGACAAAATCAGTGACAACAGCGAGCCAGATTACGTGTCAGATCTGTGCAGAGGAAACACTGCTCCTATTTATTTATTTTTTCAAGCAATAAAAATGCACATAATTTGATAAATGTGAGATTGATGCTGCACGTTTAATGCCACTGTGGAACATTTCAGGAAAAGCTTTAAAATTTCCATGGAAACAAATCCGATGACAAACCCAAAGTTACGCGGTGCAGCTTTAAATCCATTTTGTGTTTGTTTCTTGAGTTTTCAGACGATCTTAAAACGTTCTGGCTCACGCGTTGACAGCGTTTCCGTGGTAACCGCCAAATATTCCGCCATAGAGACAAGTGTATGACGCCCCCAGAGCGATGGGACTGCGGAGTCTTTAAATCTGATGTTGTTTCTAAAAAGAGTTTCAAATGTGAGAATTATGTAAATGCACAAACGCTCATTTACATATTCACCCCGAACCAGGACTAAACCAGGACTAAACCAGGACTAAACCAGGTCTAAACCAGGACTGAACCAGGACTAAACCAGGACTAAACCAGGACTGAACCAGGACTGAACCAGGACTAAACCAGGACTGAACCAGGACTGAACCAGGACTGAACCAGGACTAAACCAGGACTAAACCAGGACTAAACCAGGACTGAACCAGGACTGAACCAGGACTAAACCAGGACTAAACCAGGACTAAACGAGGACTGAACCAGGACTGAACCAGGACTAAACCAGGACTAAACCAGGACTGAACCAGGACTGAACCAGGACTAAACCAGGACTAAACCAGGACTGAACCAGGACTAAACCAGGACTAAACCAGGACTAAACCAGGACTAAACGAGGACTGAACCAGGACTAAACCAGGACTGAACCAGGACTGAACCAGGACTAAACCAGGACTGAACCAGGACTGAACCAGGACTAAACCAGGACTAAACCAGGACTAAACGAGGACTGAACCAGGACTGAACCAGGACTAAACCAGGACTAAACCAGGACTAAACGAGGACTGAACCAGGACTAAACCAGGACTAAACCAGGACTAAACCAAGACTGAACCAGGACTGAACCAGGACTAAACCAGGACTAAACCAGGACTAAACGAGGACTGAACCAGGACTGAACCAGGACTAAACCAGGACTAAACCAGGACTGAACCAGGACTGAACCTGGACTGAACCTGGACTGAACCAGGACTAAACCAGGACTGAACCAGGACTGAACCTGGACTAAACCAGGACTGAATCAGGACTAAACCAGGACTGAACCAGGACTGAACCAGGACTAAACCAGGACTGAATCAGGACTAAACCAGGACTAAACCAGGTCTAAACCTGGACAGAACCGGGACTAAACCAGGACTAAACCAGGACTGAACCAGGACTGAACCAGGACTGAACCTGGACTGAACCAGGACTGAACCAGGACTAAACCAGGACTAAACCAGGACTGAATCAGGACTAAACCAGGACTGAACCAGGACTGAACCTGGACTAAACCAGGACTGAATCAGGACTAAACCAGGACTGAACCAGGACTGAACCAGGACTAAACCAGGACTGAATCAGGACTAAACCAGGACTAAACCAGGACTAAACCAGGACAGAACCGGGACTAAACCAGGACTAAACCAGGACTGAACCAGGACTAAACCAGGACTGAACCAGGACTGAACCAGGACTGAACCAGGACTAAACCAGGACTAAACCAGGACTGAACCAGGAATAAACCAGGACTGAACCGGGACTGAACCAGGACTAAACCAGGACTGAACCAGGACTGAACCAGGACTGAACCAGGACTAAACCAGGACTGAACCAGGACTAAACCAGGGGTAATAGTTCAGGTCAGACTTTGCACAGTTCTGCAGTGGGGAAATGTTCCGTACTGGAGCTTTAACCCTAAGTGAAGATCTCAGGTTTAAAGTCTCACATGTCTCCTTCTTCGCCTCCTCATTTCCTTCCCGCTCTCCTCTTCTCCTTCTCTTTCATTCCCCTCTTCTCTCCCTAACCCTCTTTGTTTACACACTCTCTCCCTCTCTCCTTTCCTCCTTTCCTCTCCTCCTCACCCCACTCTCTCCCTCTCTCCTTTCCTCCTTTCCTCTCCTCCTCACCCCACTCTCTCCCTCTCTCCTTTCCTCTCCTCCTCACCCCACTCTCTCCCTCTCTCCTTTCCTCCTTTCCTCTCCTCCTCACCCCACTCTCTCCCTCTCTCCTTTCCTCCTTTCCTCTTCTCCTCACCCCACTCTCTCCCTCTATCCTTTCCTCCTTTCCTCTCCTCCTCACCCCACTCTCCCTCTCTCCTTTCCTCCTTTCCTCTCCTCCTCTCCCAACTCTCTCCCTCTATCCTTTCCTCCTTTCCTCTCCTCCTCACCCCACTCTCTCCCTCTCTCCTTTCCTCCTTTCCTCTCCTCCTCCCCCCTCTCTCCCTCTATCCTTTCCTCCTTTCCTCTTCTCCTCACCCCACTCTCTCCCTCTATCCTTTCCTCCTTTCCTCTCCTCCTCACCCCACTCTCTCCCTCTCTCCTTTCCTCTCCTCCTCACCCCACTCTCTCCTTTCCTCCTTTCCTCTCCTCCTCACCCCATTATCTCCTTTCCTCCTTTCCTCACCCCTCTCTCCCTCTCTCCTTTCCTCTCCTCCTCACCCCACTCTCTCATTTTCTCCTTTCCTCTCCTCCCCTCTCCCTCTCTCCTTTCCTCCTCACCCCACTCTCTCCCTCTCTCCTTTCCTCTTCTCCTCACCCCACTCTCTCCCTCTCTCCTTTCCTCTCCTCCTCACCCCATTCTCTCCTTTCCTCCTTTCCTCTCCTCCTCACCCCATTCTCTCCTTTCCTCCTTTCCTCACCCTACTCTCTCCCTCTCTCCTTTCCTCTCCTCCTCACCCCACTCTCTCCCTCTCTCCTTTCCTCCTTTCCTCTTCTCCTCACCCCACTCTCTCCCTCTCTCCTTTCCTCCTTTCCTCTCCTCCTCACCCCACTCTCTCCCTCTCTCCTTTCCTCTCCTCCTCACCCCACTCTCTCCCTCTCTCCTTTCCTCCTTTCCTCTTCTCCTCACCCCACTCTCTCCCTCTCTCCTTTCCTCCTTTCCTCTCCTCCTCACCCCACTCTCTCCCTCTCTCCTTTCCTCTTCTCCTCACCCCACTCTCTCCCTCTCTCCCTCTCTCCTTTCCTCTCCTCCTCACCCCACTCTCTCCATCTATCCTTTCCTCCTTTCCTCTTCTCCTCACCCCACTCTCTCCATCTATCCTTTCCTCCTTTCCTCTCCTCCCCTTTCCTTTCCTCCTTTCCTCTCCTCCTCACCCCACTCTCTCCCTCTCTCCTTTCCTCTCCTCCCCTTTCCTCCTTTCCTCTCCTCCTCACCCCACTCTCTGCCTCTCTCCTTTCCTCCTTTCCTCTCCTCCTCACCCCACTCTCTCCCTCTCTCCTTTCCTCTTCTCCTCACCCCACTCTCTCCCTCTCTCCTTTCCTCTCCTCCTCACCCCACTCTCTCCTTTCCTCCTTTCCTCTCCTCCTCACCCCATTCTCTCCTTTCCTCCTTTCCTCACCCCACTCTCTCTCTCTCCTTTCCTCCTTTCCTCTCCTCCTCACCCCACTCTCTCCCTCTCTCCTTTCCTCCTTTCCTCTTCTCCTCACCCCACTCTCTCCCTCTATCCTTTCCTCCTTTCCTCTCCTCCTCACCCCACTCTCTCCCTCTCTCCTTTCCTCCTTTCCTCTCCTCCTCACCCCACTCTCTCCCTCTATCCTTTCCTCCTTTCCTCTTCTCCTCACCCCACTCTCTCCCTCTATCCTTTCCTCCTTTTCTCTCCTCCTCACCCCACTCTCTCCCTCTCGCCTTTCCTCCTCACTCCACTCTCTCCCTCACTTTCTTCCTCTCCCTTTTGTCTCCTCTCTCCTATATTCCTTTTTCCCTCTTTCCCCTCCCTCTTTCTCTCTCTCCTCTCTCCTCCCTCCCTCTCTCTTTCTCTCTCTCTCTCTTTCTCCACATCATCAGTTCTTACATAACTTCAGATTTTTTACTCTTTTTTTGACGCCGTTTGTTTTGAATTTCAGTAAAAAAAAAAAAAGAAGAAAAACGTTCTGAACTTGACAAACGGAAAATTATATAAACGTGTGAATGTCGTTTTATACCTGAGAAAACACAAAACCTCCTCCTCCTCCCTCCATCCTCACCTCATCCTCCCTCCATCCTCACCTCCTCCCTCCATCCTCACCTCCTCCCTCCATCCTCACCTCCTCTCTCCATCCTCACCTCCTCTCTCCTCCTCTCTCCTCCTCCTCTCTCCATCCTCTCCTCTCTCCTCCTCCTCCTCTCTCCATCCTCTCTCCATCCTCTCCTCCTCTCTCCATCCTCTCCTCCTCTCTCCTCCTCCTCTCTCCATCCTCTCCTCTCCTCTCTCCTCCTCTCTTCTCCTCCTCTCTCCATCCTCTCCTCTCTCCTCCTCCTCTCTCCATCCTCTCCTCTCTCCTCCTCTCTCCTCCTTCTCTCTTCCTCCTCTCCTATTCCTCCCCTCTCCTCTCTCCTCCTCTTTCCTCCTCCCTCTATCCTCTCCTCCTCTCTCCATCCTCTCCTCTTCCTCCTCTCTCCATCCTCTCCTCCTCCATCCTCTCCTCCTCTCTCCTCCTCCTCTCTCATCCTCTCCTCTTCTTCCTCTCTCCATTCTCTCCTCCTCTCTCCTCCTCCTCTCTCCTCCTCTCTCCATCCTCTCCTCTCCTCTCTCCTCCTCCTCTCTCCATCCTCTCCTCTCTCCTCCTCTCACTTCCTCCTCTCTCCTCTCTCCTCTCTTCCTCCTCTCCTATTCCTCCTCTCTCCTCTCTTTTTTCTTCTCTCTCATTTCTTCTCTCTTCTCTTTTCTACTCTCTCTTTTCTTCTCTCTCTTCTCGTTTTTCTTCTCTCTCTTTTCTTCTCTCTTCTCTCTCTTTTCATCTCTCTCCTCTCTCTTTTCTTCTCTCTCTTTTCTCCGCCCTCTCTTTTCTTCTCTCTCTTTTCTCCTCCCTCTCTCTTCTCCTCCTCTAAAAATAAAACAAATGCAACTTTTCTTCCTCTCCACACATCCCTCCATCATTCATTCTCTCTCTCCTTCCACAGGACCCATTTTTCTCCCCTCCTTCACTTCTCTCCTCTCCTCTTTTTCTCTCTCCTCTCCTCCTCCTCCGTTTCTCCTCTGTCCTCGCTCGCCCCCTCCACCTCTCCGTTCAGACGTCTGTTTTCAGATGTTTGGTGAAATTCGCTCCATCCTCCTACACAATTTACATTCCCTCCTACCTCCTCCTCCTCTTCTCTTTCTCCACTTCTCATCTCCATCTATCGCATCTCTCCTCCTCTTCTGTCCTCCTCTCTCCTCCTCTCTTTTCACTCTTTCCCTGTAGTAAGACTATTCCTCCTCCCTCCCTCTCTCCTCCCTCCCTCTCTCCTCCTCCCTCTCCGCCCTCTCTTCCTCCCTCTCTCCTCTTCCTCTCTCTCCTCCTCCTTCCTCTCTCCCCCTCCCCCCTCTCTCCTCCTCCCGCTCTCCTCCCTCTCTCCTCCCCCTCCTCTCCTCCTCCTCCCTCTCTCTCCCCTCCTCCCTCTCTCTCTCCTCCTCCTCCCTCTCTCCTCTCCTCCTCCCTCTCTCTCCCCCTCCTCCCTCTCTTCTCTCCTCCTCTCCTCCTCCCTCTCTCTCTCCCCCTCCTCCCTCTCTTCTCTCCTCCTCTCCTCCTCCCTCTCTCTCTCCTCCTCCTCCCTCTCTCCTCTCCTCCTCCCTCTCTGCTCTCCTCCTCCCTCTCTCCTCTCCTCTTCTTCTCGCTCTCCTCCCCCTCCTCTCCTCCTCCCTCTCTCCTCACCCTCCTCCCTCTCTCCTCCTCCTAACTCTCTCCTCCCTCTCCTCCTCCCTCTCTCCTCCCTCTCCTCCTCCCTCTCTCCTCCTCCCTCTCTCCTCCTCCCTCTCTCCTCCCTCTCCTCCCTGTCTCCTCTTCCCTCTCTCCTCCCTCTCCTCCTCCCTCTCTCCTCCTCCTCCTCTTCTGTGTCGGAATTCCAGGGACTTACTTCCCGAGCTCCTCGTAGAGCTGGTACTCCTCGGTGAAGCGTGTGCAGATGACCGTTGCCATGGCGCCGGCGGCTGGGGTCAGGGGCGGCGGGGTGGTCCGGGGTCCGGTCTGGCTCGGTCTGGCTCGGTGTGGCTCGGTCCGGCTCGGCTCGGCTCGGTGCGGCTCCTCGTCGGCTCCGGGAGTCCGTGTGGAAGTGACCAAGAGGAAGCACGGAGGCAGATATGAGCCGCAGAGCCCGCCCACGCCGCCCACGCACGGCCAATCGGAGCGCGGGGGGCCGCAGACGGACGGGAGCGGCGGCCAATCACAGAGGGGAGGGCACAGAAGGCAACGTCGTCATGGCAACTGCTGCTCAGAACACAGCGAGCATCAGCCAAGAACTCAAGCAGGACTTAAGCTGGACTAAACCAGGACTAAAACAGGACTAAATCAGGACTTAAGCAGGACTAAACCAGGACTAAAACAGGACTAAACCAGGACTAAAACAGGACTAAAGGAGGACTAAAACAGGACTAAAACAGGACTTAAGCAGGACTAAACCAGGACTAAACAAGGACTAAAATAGGACTAAAACAGGACTAAAACAGGACTAAACCAGGACTAAAACAGGACTAAAACAGGACTAAAGGAGGACTAAAGGAGGACTAAACCAGGACTAAAACAGGACTAAAACAGGACTAAAACAGGACTTAAAATGGACTAAACCAGGACTAAAACACGACTAAACCAGGACTAAAACAGGACTAAACCAGGACTTAAGCAGGACTAAACCAGGACTAAAACAGGACTAAACCAGGACTAAAACAGGACTAAAGGAGGACTAAAACAGGACTAAAACAGGACTTAAGCAGGACTAAACCAGGACTAAAACAGGACTTAAGCAGGACTAAACCAGGACTAAACAAGGACTAAAACAGGACTAAAACAGGACTAAAACAGGACTAAAACAGGACTAAACCAGGACTAAAACAGGACTAAAACAGGACTAAAGGAGGACTAAAGGAGGACTAAACCAGGACTAAAACAGGACTAAAACAGGACTAAAACAGGACTAAAACAGGACTAAACCAGGACTAAAACAGGACTTAAAATGGACTAAACCAGGACTAAAACACGACTAAAACACGACTAAACCAGGACTAAAACAGGACTAAACTAGGACTAAAACAGGACTAAACCAGGACTAAAACAGAACTAAACCAGGACTAAACCACGACTAAACCAGGACTAAACCAGGACTTAAGCAGGACTAAAACAGGATTTAAACAGGACTAATCCAGGACTAAAACAGGACTAATCCAGGACTAAACAAGGACTAAACCAGGACTAAAACAGGACTAAACCATGACTAAACCAGGACTAAAACAGGACTTAAGCAGGACTAATCCAGGACTAAAACAGGACTAAACCATGACTAAACCAGGACTAAAACAGGACTTAAGCAGGACTAAACAAGGACTAAACCAGGACAAAATCAGGACTGAACCAGGATTAAATCAGGACTGAACCAGGACTATAGCAGGATTATATCTTTCATCACGTCAACAATATTTAAAGAAATGAAATCATAAAAACTCTCTCCACGGCACCGGTCCCACGGCACCACCTTCTGGTCCATGCGGGAATCGCACACAGCAGCTCCGCTCCGACCTGTCACAAACACAAACAATATCTGCACAAAATTAAACTGAGAAACGACAAAAACAAACAATATCTGCACAAAATCAAACTGAGAAACGACAAACACAAACAATATCTGCACAAAATCAAACTGAGAAACGACAAAAACAAACAATATCTGCACAAAATCAAACTGAGAAACGACAAAAACAAACAATATCTGCACAAAATCAAACTGAGAAATGACAAAAACAAACAATATCTGCACAAAATCAAACTGAGAAATGACAAAAACAAACAATATCTGCACAAAATCAAACTGAGAAATGACAAAAACAAACAATATCTGCACAAAATCAAACTGAGAAACGACAAAAACAAACAATATCTGCACAAAATCAAACTGAGAAATGACAAAAACAAACAATATCTGCACAAAATCAAACTGAGAAATGACAAAAACAAACAATATCTGCACAAAATCAAACTGAGAAATGACAAAAACAAACAATATCTGCACAAAATCAAACTGAGAAACGACAAAAACAAACAATATCTGCACAAAATCAAACTGAGAAACGACAAAAACAAACAATAACTGCACAAAATCAAACTGAGAAATGACAAAAACAAACAATATCTGCACAAAATCAAACTGAGAAACGACAAAAACAAACAATATCTGCACAAAATCAAACTGAGAAACGACAAAAACAAACAATATCTGCACAAAATCAAACTGAGAAACGACAAAAACAAACAATATCTGCACAAAATCAAACTGAGAAATGACAAAAACAAACAATATCTGCACAAAATCAAACTGAGAAACGACAAAAACAAACAATATCTGCACAAAATCAAACTGAGAAATGACAAAAACAAACAATATCTGCACAAAATCAAACTGAGAAACGACAAACACAAACAATATCTGCACAAAATCAAACTGAGAAACGGTAAAGCCGCACTATGTCACATTTCATTAACGAGTAACTTCAAAGACACACGTTGGGCAATGGCAAACACAGATAACATTCTAATTCGACGCACAGGGTGAAGTACAGAAAAAAGTAAATAAGAAAACAAAAAATACATTTGATTTTGCAGAGGTTATCAGAGTTCATACGTAATGAAGCAAAGATATAGGCTAGTGAAAACAAACATATACATAAGTTCATTGTCCAACAGAGGCGATAGTTAACGTCCATAAAAAGGGTTAAACGTCTCAAAAATGTGTTATTGCACTTTGAAGCACAAAATTCAACACCTTCAATGCAAAGTTGTCTCAGTCCAGGAGAAATATCGGAACACAACAATCTAATCTGTAATGGAATATCTTTTATAACTAAAGTGAACTTATTATATTCATTAACATATTAAATTTTGATTATTCACTTATTACATGTTTATGTTTTCGGTGCACACTGATGCACATGTGTCAGTGCAGCTGTAAATGTGCCGGAGTCGCCGCAGGATCATTTTCACCCTGAGTCCCACTGGCAGGACGACGACGACAAGACAAAAAACAGGACATAGGCACAAAACATTCAGTGCATCACACAGGACAAAGGCATTAAAGATGAGGGAATATTAATAGGAACATATTAGTAAAATGGGAAACAGCACAGAGATTAAAGACGATAAACACAAATCACAATCACACAAGACAGAGACGTTTGCTGTGATGTTAAACACACATTAGTTGTGTTCACATGTCTGATTGTCCAGAAGTCGCTGTTTCACGTCTTCTAAAGCTCTGGGTAGAGCTCATGTTCCTTATTTCTGTGGGGACCAAATTCCAGGAGTGTGCGACACGAACTGAAAACTGTCCAAAGGAAGTTTTTCTGAATGGGATTTTACTGCCCAGTCCTCATAGCACCTGGCCCTTCCCCTATGAACCCCTCTGCAGGTGGAGCCCACAGGAGGGTGGACGTCATGGTCCTTGATGTTAGTTCATAGGGGTGCTGCATGTTTTGGGTTGATGGGGGAAACCGGAGCACCCGGAGGAAACCCATCCAGACATGGGGAGAAACATGCAAACTCCACACAGAAAGGCCGGGAGACCCGGGGATTGAACCTGCGACCTTCTTGCCACTCAGCCACCGTGCCGCCATATATATATATATATATATATATATATATATATATATATATATATATATATATATATATATAAACTTTTTAAAATTATTCATGTATTCTATTAATTAAAAAAGTTAACTTATTATGTTAACTTTTTTATTATTCACTTAATATATTATTTTTTAAATTATTAACTTTAAAAAAATCACTCATTATGTAAACTTTTTTTAATTGCTAACTTATTATATTCACTTTTTTAAAAAGTTCACTTATTAAATTCACCTTTAACATTTAAAAAAAAAGTTTCACTTTTTATATTCACTTTTAAAAAATGTTTCACTTATAATATAAAGTTTTTTTTAATTGCTAACTTATTATATTCACTTTTTAAAAAATTTCACTTATTAAATTCACCTTTTAAAAAATATTTACTAATTATATTCACTTTAAAAAAATATTTACTTATTCTATTCACTTTAAAAATATTTACTCATTATATTCACTTTTTAAAAATGTTTCAATATTATATTAATTTTAAAAATATTATTTACTTATTATATTCACTTTAAAAAAAAAAAGTTCACTTATTAAATTCACCTTACAAAAAACTAATTATATTCACTTTTTAAAAATGTTTCACTTATTCTATTCACTTAAAAAATATTTACTTATTATATTCACTTTTTACAAATGTTTCACTTATTATATAAACGTTTTTTAACTGCTAACTTATTATGTTCACTTTTTTATTATTCACTTATTATATTCACTTTAAAAAAATGTTCACTTATTAAATTCACCTTTTAAAAAATATTTACTTATTATATTCAATTAAAAAAATATTTACTTATTATATTCAATTAAAAAAATATTTACTTATTATATTCACTTAAAAAAATATTTACTTATTATATTCACTTTTTAAAAATGTTTCACTTATAATATAAAGTTTTTTTTATTGCTAACTTATTATATTCACTTTAAAAAAATCACTTGTTAAATTCACCTTTTAAAAAAATATTTACTAATTATATTCACTTTTTTAAAAATGTTTCACTTATTATATTCACTTTTTAAAAATTATTTACATGTTATATTCACTTTTTTAAACGTTTACTGAGTTTTTCCCGCCGCCGCACGCGGGCAGCAGAGCTCTTTTTGACCCCGGAAGCGGAAGTCGGTCCTTTTCTGTTTCTGCTTGGTAAAGAGACACTCAGAGGTACGTCCCGCTCGGGCCAAAATCCACTTAAATCTGTTGTTTTTCTCTCCATCCGCGTCCTGCAGGTACTTCAATTTAATCTAACATTTATAACGCGACGGATCCATGTGAAATTGATTCGTTATTCAGACTCAGAAAATACTGAGTTTTGATCGGATTTGTGTTGATTCGGACCGCATCCTCAGAGCCGCCATCTTAGCTCCCTGCTTCACACTTAAAACTACATTTCCGTCTCATTTTCTTCATAAACTCGCCTTTACACTTCATAGAGTCGCACAATGTCAACTCTTAATCGTAGCCTCTTTAAAAATCCGCTCTGAAATCTCCCCGAAATATCGTAAATTGAGTCAAATCGAGCTCCGGGTCTGGCAAAGTCGCCGCACGCCTCAGATTAAGTCCAATGTGCGCGCTTAAACCCGGTCTTTTATCCAGGAGAAACGAACCTCACCTCTGTGTGAATCTACAGCGTGAATGTTCCGTGGTGAAGCTTTAAATCCATTATTTGGCCGGGTTTGTGCGGTTTATGCTGCGTAGCCGGGTCCCGGGTTGAGTCCATGTGCTGCAGCCTCCGGAGGGGCCGCGTCCGCTCCAAACCCCGTGTCCTCTCTTACTCTTATTTTTACTTTTATTTTTTTTACTGTATTAAATGTAACCGGTTTAGAAGTGAGATTTTGGCTATTTTCTTTTATTGCTGTGTTCTCGTGTGAGGTCAGTGGATGAAAACGTGGAGAGAAATTCTATTGATTATAATGAATAACCTGCAAGAAAGTCGCAGTATGGAACTTTTTAGCGTGATGCCGACTAAAAGTGACCTTGTTGTGAGTGGGCTTGCATGTCCACAGACTATTAGTGGTGTAACGATATCCTCGCAGTACGATTTTTATTGCGATATTGTGGGAAAGCTCACAATTTTACAAATGTGAGACTTTCCTATGCTCAATTTCTTGTGACCACTAAAACTAGTAGCTCTTTTTGCCATTTTCTTTTTGTAAATCTTGCTCGGTGGGAGAAAAAGGTTTGAGACCCCTGGACTGGGGTGACCAGATGTGTCTCTTTACCCGGGACAGTCCCAGTTTTTTAGCCCTGTGTCCCCTGTCCCAGCAGATTTATACAAAGCCACTGATTTGTCCCAGTTTTATACAAGAAATGTGCACGTGCAAACCTTGTGGATCAATAAAGTCGGTCAAAACAAAATCTGCAGGTTCTTGATCTAGTTTCCAGCTGCATTCAGTCCTGTTACGATTATTACTACATCAACATAATCTGTTTTTAAAGAAATACCTTTTTTATTCTTGGCTCGCGTCACGCTGCCGTCTCGAGCTCAGAGTTTGTGCTGTGACTTTCAGACATGGCTCCACGCAAAGGGAAGGAGAAGAAGGAGGAGCAGGTGATCAGCCTGGGCCCCCAGGTCGCCGAAGGAGAAAACGTGTTCGGAGTCTGCCACATCTTTGCCTCCTTCAACGACACCTTCGTCCACGTCACCGATCTGTCCGGAAAGTACGTACCTGCGAGATCGGCGGGAGCAGGAGGAGGCGCAGAGGGTCAAAGGGAGGAGATAAGAGGGAGGAGCTGGAGAGGGTCTGATGGAGGACTAAAGCCAGAACTATAAATTGGTGTTAAAACTAGAATTAAATCAAGCCTAAACCAGGACCCATATCAAGCCTAAACCAGGACTAAAACTAGAATTAAATCAAGCCTAAACCAGGACCAAAACCAGAACTAAACCAGCAGTAAAACTAGAATTAAATCAAGCCTAAACCAGGACTAAAACTAGAATTAAATCAAGCCTGAACCAGGACCAGAACTAAAGCAGGACTAAAGCTAGAATTAGACCAAAACCAGAACTAAAGCAGGACTAAAGCTAGAATTAAATCAAGCCTGAACCAGGACCAAAACCAGAACTAAACCAGGACTAAAACTAGAATTAAATCAAGCCTAAACCAGGACAAACACAGGTCTAAACTAGGTCTGATGGAGAAGGTCAGAGGGAGGAGGAGTTGTAGAGGGTCTGATGGAGCAGAGATGGAGGTCCTGAGCAGGTGGAGGAGAGTTTTCACCCCTGTTGTCATTTTCAGGGAGACGATCTGCCGCGTGACCGGCGGGATGAAGGTGAAGGCCGACAGGGACGAGTCGTCGCCGTACGCCGCCATGTTGGCCGCTCAGGACGTGGCGCAGCGCTGCAAAGAGCTCGGCATCACCGCCCTGCACATCAAGCTGAGGGCCACCGGGGGCAACAGGTCCGAACACACCAAAAACTGATACGAACACAGAAAATCTACTGTTTCATACGCCGTAAACGTCAAACACAAACCTAAACAAAAACTGTCAATCGTTTGTGCTGCAAAAAGATTCATTTGTGCTGCTTTGGTTTTGGAGAAATTAAGGATTCTTTTACAGGTCAAACTGGGGTCAGACCCACAGGAAGATTCAAAATGCTCAAACGCCCAAAATGGAGTCAATCGTTTGTGTGATTCTGGTTCTTAAGATATTAAATTTTATTTTGGGTCGATGACGTCGTCCAGCCTCTAAACAGCAGAAAATGATAGAAAACGTTAGCGTTTGGTTTGTGCTCTGATTGTTTTCATTTGTGTGAGTTTATTTCTAAAATTCATTATTTCTGCAGTAATTATAGGACGTCATTTCTGCTCACTTTTCCACAGCCTCAGATCATTTATCGTCACTAGTTTTATAGAGTTTTGTTAAAGTTGCCGCCGTCAGCTGAGCGGAAATGACGTCTTATAATTACCAGAGAAATAATAATGAATAATTTTACAAATAAACTCTCACAAATGAAAATTGTCACAGCACAAACCAAATACAAATGTTTTCCATAATTTTCTGCTGTTTTGAGGCCGTTTCACATTCTGAGGTTCTGGACGACGTCATCGGCCCAAAATAAAAATTGCAAATATCTGAAGAACCAGAATTGCACAAACAAAACTTACAGCACAAACGATTGACTCCATTTTGGGCGTTTTCGAGCATTTTGAAGCGTCCTGTGGGTCTGACCCCAGTTTGACCTGTAAAAGAATCGTTAATTTCTCCAAAACTAAAGAAGCACAAACGATGGACGTAGTTTTGGTGTAGGTTTGAGTTTGAGGGGGGCGACTTCACGCAGGTCAACTGTTAATCGTTTGTGCAGCCAAAAAGTTTAGTTTGTGCGATTCTGGTTTTTAAGATACTCAGTTTTATTTTTGGCCGATGACGTCGTCCAGAACCTCAGAATGTGAAACGGCCTCAGAACATATATGAAATGTTTGGATTTGTGCGAGTTTATTTATAAAATTATGACCATATTATGCATAATCCATATTTTGCATAATGCAAAATGAAGAAAAAAACATGTTGCACCTTTTTTAAGGGAAGTTATTTTATAAAATCAGAAGCCAAGAACCAACATTTCATCTTGAAAGGCACAAGTTATAGAAGTTATAGTAATAAAAACAACCCAATCCATATCGTTCAGTTTCCAATACAGAACCAAAAATAAAATGAAATTAACTTATTTCTCTAAGAACAAATGATTTGTTTTTTTCAGTTTTGATTCATATCTTTGGTCTATGGGTCAGTGTGAAAAATGTATAAGTCGCAGGAACCACCCAAACCTGCACGGCTGTATTCTGTAAAGCAGGAAAAGCGTCTTCCTAAAGCCTCACGCAGACTTTTCCAGCCTCGGATCGTTTCCCGTCACTGGTTTTGGGGAGTTTTGCTGAAGCCGCCGCCAGCTGAGCTCTGTTCCACCTCGTGATGTCATGAAGTGGCTGTTTTCGTGTTAACAGCGATCAGAGACGGACAGTTCCAGGGCTGAAATGTGAAAACACAGTGGAGCACTTCCTGTATTACCACGTGACATCACAAGGTGGAGCACACACAGTCAAGAACGGCCAAAACACATGAAATCTACTTTTTTTTTTGATAATACAAGGTTCATTTTGACCCTTAGGCTCAGATTATTTCTTCAGATTTAAAGTTTGGCTGCAGAAACACAAATGTGAACTGTCAGAGTTTAACGTGTTAAAGGAAATCTGAACTCGTGGCGGCGTTTGTTTAAAGTGTCTGACAGGTTGGATGACTTTTATTGGAGATTTTAAAAGTTTCCCAAATTTGACACATTTTTAGACACGTTTTTCATTCTATTTACTGCATATGTACATATTTTATACATGCGAACGTATGAACAGATTGTACTTCTATGAATTGATAACGTGCAGTTTGTTTTTCTGTTTACTCTTTTCTAAACGCCATTTTTCATTTGCTTCACTGTAGCGGCGCTTTTTGGGACAGCGCCTCAAAAAGTGTAACTCGCCAAAACTCGACATTTTTTAATCCAAATGTAAAAACGGGAACAATCTCGGCATCGTTCTCGCCCTGTGCATAATTTTCTCAGTTTTGTGGCAGGAGATCTGGTCCCATCTCCATTTTCTAACAATTTAAAATAAAATTATTGCCGATTTCAATTGAATAATTCCAATGCATGTTTTATCAAAATCAAGGAAAATGTAGAGAATATCTGACACGTGAATAAATGTGTTTTATAATGTGTTTTGATCGGAGAATAAATCCTCATCAGAGTATTGCTCTGTAAAAGTTGTATTTGGTTTGAAGCATTTTTTCCTCGTGTTTGGGGACAGATGCGTTGGTAAAAATTGTCTAAATTCACAAATGTGAAACTAAACTGTTTCTTTGAGGTTATTTCTGATCCATTTCCTCAAACGGCCACAGATCTGCAGGTCAAAGCGCAGCTCCAGGAAACAGCAGGATTTACAGCTCAGTTTAGTGCGACGTGTTTTACATGAGCCCCGTCACTTTTGCTCTGATCGTGTGTGTGTGTGAGCGGCGCCCTCTGCTGGGGCTTCAGGGCTTTGTCAGGTGCAGTTTTTTAAGGTTTGGTTTTGTTTTTCCAGGACAAAGACCCCCGGCCCTGGAGCCCAGTCTGCCCTCAGAGCTCTGGCCCGATCAGGCATGAAGATCGGACGCATCGGTGAGTTAATACACACACGCTAATACACACACGCCAATACACACCCGCCAATACACACACGCCAATACACACATGCCAATACACACACGCTAATACACACACGCTAATACACACACGCTAATACACACACGCTAATACACGCACGCCAATACACACACGCTAATACACACACGCTAATACACACACGCTAATACACACACGCTAATACACACACGCTAATACACACACGCTAATACACACACGCCAATACACACACGCTAATACACACGCCAATACACGCGCGCCAATACACGCGCGCCAATACACGCGCGCCAATACACGCGCGCCAATACACGCGCGCCAATACACGCGCGCCAATACACGCGCGCCAATACACGCGCGCGCCAATACACGCGCGCGCCAATACACGCGCGCGCCAATACACGCGCGCGCCAATACACACGCGCGCCAATACACACGCGCGCCAATACACACGCGCGCTAATACTTGCTAACACGCACACTAACACACAAACACACTGACAGATACTGACAGACGCACACTGACCCTGACGCGTGCGCACACAGACACACACAGACGCACACAGACTGGGGTGAGTCTGTATAAGTGTGTGCGTGAGCGTCGTCACAGTGTTGAGCTCAGGTGAGGCTCTCGATGCCGCGGCTCATGATCCTGTAGATTTACTCCGAACATTTGAAGACCAAACTCGGGGTTCCTGCAGGTTTCTTCAAGTTAAAATATTTTTAAGATCATTTATAAAAACATATTTCAGAGCTACCGGCAAAGAAAAATAACATCCTAGAATTTGTGTTAATTTGTTTCTCAGGTGAATCTGCGGAGTAGAGACTCTTCTCCATGAGCACAGCGTGAAATGTGTCGCTCAGTAACGTAAAGAGAAACGACAGAACGGCCTTAATCAAACTTTGTTCTGCTGAGATCGTCTCGAGGAGGACTGAAAGCTCCGAGGAGTCCGTTTAGTGCGACGTGTTGAGTTTTACATGAGCTCCGTCACTTTCTCCTTTGCTCTGTTCGTTTGTGTTAGTGGCGCCCTCTGCTGGGGCGTCAGGGTTTTGTCAAGTGCGGTTTTTAAGGTTTGGTTTCGTTTTCCCAGGACAAATTGTCTTATTTGAGATCGTCTTTGATTTTCCTCTTCTGCTCAGCTCGTGTTGGGAGGATTTTGACCCGGGGCTGCGTCACGTTCTCTCGTTTGTTCCGCCGCTCTGTATTTAGGCGACGTTATTTAACCAAATAATGGTGTTTGACAAATTAAACTTTTGAGGTGAAACAATCTGCACAAATTTTAAGACCCAGATATAAAAATTAAAGCCTTAAGGTATCATAAATCATAAAAAAAAGAACACTTTCAACGCGCTGTAGGAACCCTGAAAATGACGGGGCCCCAATGCAGTAAAAGATCCTAATGTGGGTCAGAAGGGGCCGAAGAGCCGCCCGGAGCACTTCCTGTTTGGTTCGGCGTGTTTGAGATGTGGCACGACCGCGCAAACCTAAGACGTTTGTCGAGTCTTCAGGCTCAGAGGTGCAGCATCGTTATTAACGCTTCTGACAATTCCAAATGTTTGCATTAGAATCGTGTGTTTATTCTAAATAAGTTCCATATGATCACTAATCGCCTCGGCTGAACGCTGTGGAGTCTTTTCTGCTCTGTCAAAGTGAAAAACTGGACGAACTTTTATTATAATTTGCCATAAAATGCACAGATATGAAGGCAGGGGATAACCGGGGATGTGCTAATGATACCGAAGGCGACAGAGGAGAGAAAACCCTGGAGTGACCCGGTGCGTCTCTTTGTTTGTTGCAGAGGACGTGACCCCGATCCCGTCAGACTCGACCCGGAGGAAGGGAGGACGCAGAGGAAGACGTCTGTAGAGCTGTGGACACGGTCACGAAATAAAACTTTTCACAACAAAGTCTTCTGCGCTTTTCATTTTACCTTCAGTCTTTAATTAAGTCGCTCCGTGGTGTTTTGGGGCGAGACAGGATTTAACACTGTAAGTCCCGGGAAAGTTGACAGCCCCCCTAAAGTCCCGGGAAAGACCCTTAGTCCAAACTGACTCCGATGGCCACGTTTAGCGTCTCTTCATCTGTAAATGCTTCTGTTGCCTGATGCATCAGCAGGGGGAGGAATATCTGGGCAGTTCCCATAAACCAGGGGTGTCAAACTCATTTTGGTCCGGGGGCCGTATGCAACCTACTTTGATCCCAAAAGGGCCGGATCAGAAAACTCAGTTCTCTCTTCAAGTTATCGTACTTTTCTCCGTGTCTCGTAGTGGTGTTTAAGATTATATTCCTCGAGCAACGCCACTTGTTCCAAACACACTGAGCACAGATTTCCCATTCACCTCTGTCAACAAATAAGAATTAGACTATTTTTCTTGGAAAATCCTGAACTCAGCATCTGCTTTTCTCATTTTTTGACACTTTGCTGATGAGGGTCACGGTCGACAGTCAAAACGATCGTCCTTTAAGAGCGTTTGGAAAGAGGAAAGTCTTCATTTGTGCTGCTCTGGTGGGAGTTGCAACGTACAGAAACGCCGGAGACGCTGCTATGCTAAACGGTGCAAAAAAATTAACAGAAAAATCTGAAAATTTTAAGTATTTTAATAGAAAAATCAGCCGAGGGCCAGATTAAAGGTCTTGGAGGGCCGGATCTGGCCCCCGGGCCGCATGTTTGACACGTGCCATAAACTGTCAAGTACTTTTTTTACTCTTGTGTGATTAGAGCTTTACACCTCAGAACTCTGACACTCACACAAAATGATTTAGACTAATGATTAAAAAGCAAGATATAAACTGAAAAAAATTATTTTGGAGGTCATTTTGGGAAAGACTCATCTTATAGTGGCCTATAGGTCCTACAATCTCAAAAAAAAAAAATAAGAAAATCTGCAGCTACATGTAGGCGATGTTTATCAAGCTGAAAATCTCCATGTGGTTTTACAGGTTTATACACTAATTTAATCTTATGTGAGGTTATTTTTCAAAATATTGTAATGTTCAGTTTCCCTGACCACAGCAGGACCCTCACACTGAAGTGCAACATGTACAAATGCCATTCCAAGTGGACCAAAAAAATCTGTTCTATTCAAAGTAATTTAACAGAAATAACTGCAGTAATTTGATGAATAAAGTGTAACTCGTGCTGACCTCAGGGGTGATACTGGTGCGGCCACAGTCTGCAGGGCGGATGATGCTCAGGGAGTTACAATTACAATTAGGGGGAACATTGTTCACTACTTTTTACTTCTACTTGAGTACATTTATTTTAAAGTAAAGCTACTCTTACCCGAGTAAATATGTTGGCTGCTCTCCCCACCTCTGTGCACAATTAGCCGTGAATTGGAGGCAATCGTAAAAATAAATAAATGTAAGTGTAGTAGTGTAAACAGCAGCTCATTGTTGGGGCTTTGCACCATCAGCCAATCAAAAGACTTTCAGAACTTGTGTTTGTCCAGTGGGCAAAGCTGCCTGACCAATGTGCAGGCGTGTGGCAGTGGGGGGCTAAAGTTGCACCAACCTCTTGTGCTGCGGGGGAAGTGGCTTAGTGCCATACGCCTGTTGAAACTGTGTTGCTGTATCAATGTCGACATCTGCTGGATTTAAAAAGTCATTGCAGGCAACTTCAATAAAGACTAAACAAGCACAAGGTTCATTCACTCATTTTTATTGAGAAACATCAGCTGCTGCAACATCTTTTGGACTTTGGACCAAGGCGACTGCGACGTTTTGAAATAATTTCTCCTGCTTTGGGGAACACCCTTTCACAGGGCGCTGATGATGACGGCGCACAAAGAAATTGCACTGCACGTCTGTACGAGTGAGGGTCGTGTTGTTTTTGTGTGCTCCAGTACTGAAGTGGGTCTTGGGGTGTTATCTCTGTCCCTCTATAATGGGCTCTGCTCTCCCTGACGTCCCTGTGTAGCAGCTGCCACAGGATGTCATCTGAGGAAAAACAATGCATCAGCGTTACTAATTCTTTATAAGGGTTTGCAAGAACATTAAGATGCAAATAAACGTAAGTAACAATAATATGACATGCCTGAAGTGGGAGCAGATGGTTGAGTTGAAGGTCCAGCCTGAGCATCTTCCCTTTGTGTTGGCGCCGTGTTTCTCATTTCTGCAGCAAACTCCGACTTTAGCCTTTTCACAGCATCATTGGCTTTGGACTCACTTAAGAATGACATTTTGTTGAACCGAGGATCCAGCAGTGTTGGTCTTGTCATAACACTTAATGACTCAAGGCTGGACACAGTTTCTAATAGACTTTTAAGAGTAGTTGCAGTTTCTGATTCTAAGCATTGGAATTACCTCTTTTCCTCGGATAGCTCCACTGTTGCTTGGTGAAACAGAGCAAGCACATGAAGTGTCTCCTCATTGAGTTCAAGTTCTTCAGTAGTTAAAGGTGGTATCTCCCTGTTTAAAGAGGCCAGAGATGCACACACAGACTCTTCTGCTCTGCCATGGGCTCCAGGATTAAATACGTGCTGACACCTCATTCATTCATTTCTTCACCGCTCCTCCCTTCTGCAGCTGGACTTGTGCCAGCTTCTCTTTGGCTGTGGTACTGGTTCCAAAGTATATTACAATCTGCCTTGTTTTATTGCAGATATCAGTGAGTGTCTCAGTTTGATCACATGATTTTCTAACTGTAAAATTTAAAGACTGCACTATGCAAAATGCCTGATTTGGAGCTTTCTGGCACAGTCATATTTGCTGCCGCATCTGTGACCAGACATCACACTTTCTATGGCAGTGGTTCTTAACCTGGGTTCGATCGAACCCCAGGGGTTCGGTGAGTCAATCTCAGGGGTTCGGCAGGGGTCAGGACACACATCCAACTCATATGATTGCTGATGACACGCCCCGTTTGGCTGCTATTGGCTGCAGGAAATTTTGTGCCCGCAATAGTCTTGTGATACCGCAATAGTTGGTCGTGATGGCACGTCGTGTAATTTCTTTCTTAATATTTTCCCTTCATACTAACTATGTCGAGCAAAAAAGAAAGGGGTCAGACAAATATGTGCAATATGGATTCACATGTGTGCACCAATAAAATATATATACCTATGCTTTGAATTTGAAAAAAACATTTTATTTTCCAATTAAGAAGGGTTCAGTGAATGCGCATATGAAACTAGTGGGGTTCAGTACCTCCAACAAGGTTAAGAACCACTGTTCTATGGAAAACACAGAATTGTCTGTGTGACCCCAAACTTTTGAACGGTAGTGTATTTTATTTATTTATTTTTTAATCAGTCGAAGCACACAGGTTTTCATGTATGAAAATGCCTAGATTTGAAATTGAAAATAAAATAGTCCCTCATTCACTTACATTAGGGCCCCGCGAGTCTGGAGGGAGGGGCTCAGTTCTGTTTACAGCCACAGAGCTGCACGCGACCAGCACCTGAGCCTGTGCGCAAAGTAAAAAGAGATTACCCACAAACCCCGCGGAGAGCCACGGTCCAGCGGAGAGCCACGGTCCAGCGGAGAGCCACGGCCACGTCTGACGCCAAAAGTTCAGTTTTTTCAGCTTCTAACGCAGGGGTGGGTAAATTTTTGGCTCGAGGACCACAAAGGTTCAAAAATGTGATGTTCGGGCCCGGACCAGGAGCAGATGGACGGAGGGTTCTGGTCTGACTACATCAGCCCAGCAAATAAAACGAAAATAATTTGCAGGATCCAACGATTTACATGCGGCAGATTCAAACGTCTCAATTCAACTTGTGCACCATATTTAGGGCCAATGACTTTCCGTTTCAGAAGTTTTGAATTCCGTTTGATTGTGACACATTTGATAATTCTGTTGAGTGTTGGGAAGGTTACTTTAAACTGTATTCCCTACAGATTACAGACCCCAAAATGTAGTTTGTAACGTAATCCATTAAATTAAGTGAGTAACGTAATCTGAATACTTTAGATTACTTGATATTGTCGTGCTTTTTAAAACTACATGAATGTAGCAACCAACTTCTGCAAATTCTTGTTTGGTTTTAAACCTGGTTTAGACCCGGTTTAGACCATAGACTGTATAAAAGAAGTGGACTAAGTGAGCATCGCTCAAATTAGGCTCGAGATGCCACTGTTACAGGGGAGAAGGAGCCGGAAGAGCCTCCTGGCGCACTTCCTATTTGGCACGCGGCGGCTAACGGGATAGCTATGTCCACTCATATACACGGGCTATGGAAACGCCAGCATTGCAGGGAGAATAAAACTAATAAGTTTTATTACACTTCATTTAAGTTTGGCGGGCGGTGCGGTGCCCCTTTCTTCATGTCCTGTGCACGTACCTGGGCACTTGAGTACCGCCGCCTGCTATCATCATCTGCCCTCTAGTGGCTGATAACAATATTACAATAATAATCTGACAATAATAATAAATAATATCAACCTTAGACAACATAATATTATCTCGAAATAACGAGATAAAAAAATATATATTTTAATTATTTTAAAAAATTACACTTGAATTATCTTGAAATAACGAGATAATTTTTTTTTTTTTTCTTTTACACTTGCGGCTCAGAGCCACCGTACTTCACAACCATAGAACTATAATAAAATCTTCTTATACATCCATGTTCACAACCAAACGAGACAGGAACTGTATCGGTCACGTGGTTTGCCTTAACGTCATACTCACAGAACTATAATAAAATCTGGAAGATGAATCCAAGATGGCGCCCTGTTGTTTTCAATGGTCTGTGCTCATTGGTACGGTACGGCGCATGAACGAAAAAAAAAAATAAAAAATCCCTTCCGCATTTACTTCCTCGTTTGCAGCCCAACGTGTGACGTCAGAAACACAGTTCTGACCAATCAGAGCGCGGGCTCAGAGCGGGGCTAGGCTAACTCTTACAAAGCTGATTTTTAGGCACTTTGACGATTAACTTGTTGTGGCCCACCTCAAACTGGCTGTTTTTCTCGAATTGTGCACACCCAACTATTAAAGCTTATTGTTTGGGCACCTTACACTCTAGAGGCTTTGTGGATGCATCATTTGAAAGCTAAGTCCTTCTAGTTTATGTAGATATGTCTTAGATTTGTCTAGAAGACTCACAGCTTGCAGTACAGTGATCCCTCGTTTATCGCGGGGGTCACGTTCCAAAAAGAACCCGCGATAGGCGAAATCCGTGAAGTATCAGCTTTATTTTTTACAATTATTATACAATACAATACTGAACTATAGAATGAAACCAAAGATCAAATCCTGTTTTCAGGCTCAAGCATTTAAAAATATAAACGTTTTCTTACAAATAACTCTGATAGTTTTTAAAAAATGCTGTAAAATAATAATTTTAATGAATACGAACACGAGGTTGGACATTGTGACTCACGTGTATTTCTCAGTCCCTCTGACTGAGCCTCTTCCTCCTGACTCCTGTAGCATCTTTTTCTACTGAAGGCTGTGGTGCAGGTGTCTTCTCCCGTCGTCCTTATGATATTTTCCTCCTTCTTTTTCCTCCTACTTAAAAAAAAGACAAACTCTACAAAGATCAATAAAGATAAGGATTATAAAATTATATACCCAATAAATTGCCCTTAGTGATCACAGTGCAGTGTCAGACTGAACACAGTGGCTACAGTTTGTACAGTTCTATAAATAACATATATTTAAAGTGACTGCTGTATCATACAGGAAATGAATAAATTCATAATGGGTAAAGTGACTGCTGGACATCTTATGTATTGCACATGGTCACAGTATTGCACATGGTCACAGTAATATTCTCATATTACTAGTGTCAAGTGAGTCATTTTTTAAATCAGATTAATCACACTTTAGAATTTTGATAAATCACGATAAATCTCAGTCAATTATTCTTCAAAAAAAGACCAAAAATATTTTGACAAAAATGCAGTTTATCATCAAAAAGTTATATTATTGATATTTTGCAATTGCTGGTAGTTTTTTTGACATCATTGCTGCGGCTGCACTTCGCCAACGCTGTTTATCGTGCTCGGCTTGTTGTTGGTGCAGTAGCGTCGTTGCTGCCGCTGAATCAAACCCGTGTTTTGCATTAACATATTTTTTTAAACTTGTCGTGTTTCTGTGGGAAGAGAGTTCATCACTGCGATGTCTGCAAACTCCCTTAGTTTATCTAAAGTTGCGTATGGACCTGATCACTGACCTAATAACCTGCGCCGCCTTCCAGGTCCATCCGCACTGTCCATAGAGGAGCATGTGTGTTCAAGTCTGTGTTAAAAAACAAACAGTGCGATATTTTTTTGTGATTAATCGCATGTCTTAACGTGTTAATGTTGACTTCATACTTCATACATATCAACCGTGTCATGGTTTGGCAGGAAATCCTTTATTTCTGTCTGTGTATTTTACTGTGGATTGATCCCAGTGAAATAAAGCTGATGTGATGAGGAACTGAAGGAGCTCAGACCAACATCTCGCTCTGCACTTTAACCACTAGATGGCACAGTTGTATAGTAATAGTTCCTCATGTTGTTCATGTTCACATGATGGGTACATATTTCTCTCATAACTTATTTAACAGGATAAAAACATAATCTTATTTTGGCCCACCTGTTTTGTTTTCAGGGAAAATAATTGGATTGACTTCCAAAAAGTTGTCTAGAAAATGTCCATCTTCTTTGAGTTTGTCAAATAGATCCATCCAGTTTTGAACACATTCACTTCACATGTGAGACTCCATCGTTCAAAAGATACCGGCTCTGTTTCTGCTTGGTTTCCAGAATAATCCAAAAAGCGCTGAAATTCTGCAGCATGACCTTTCTCTGTCCCTAAACCAAGCCCATAGACCGTATTTCTTTTGAACAGCTTATGATCAGGTCTGACTCTCGTTTGTTTTGTAGATCCCAGCAGAGACGTATCTCTGAGTGTTCTGAGTGTCACGTCCCCACAGCGTCAGCGTCGCTCAAATGAGGCTCTCGATTTCACGGTTACAGGAGTCAGGCTCCATATTTGGAAATCTGACCGCGAGTATCATAGCAACCACAAGAGCCAAACATGATTGAGATGGTTAAATGTGCCGCACTAGGATCTAAAAAGCCTCTGCTGTGTGCTGAATTACACTTTAAAACTCATACGTATTAGTTTAAAACTTGTAAATAGGACTTTACAACTTTTATTATTAGATTAAAACTCATAAGTATTAGTTTAAAACCCATAATAATTAGTGTAAAACTTGTAATTATGACTTTAAAACTCCCATACTTATTTGTGTGTCCTGGGTATTCAGAAATTGTCCTTTTATTTATTTATTTTTACATGAACGTCTGTCACAATCACAAACCCCTCAAGAATCTTGTCCCTGGACGTGTCAAGATTTATTTCAGTGAATTCACTGACTTCCTTGTTTCAAATACAGCGTCAGTGACTGAAAACGCCGCCTCCGCTGGAGTAACACAGATACGTTTGTATCATCTGCGTAGCGATGGTACAGGATGTGGTGGTGCTGAAATTATTTGTTTAAAGTGATAGTTTGTGTTTTTTGACATGAATCTGTACGTCTCCGTCAGCAGAGTCGCATCAACACTGACTTACCTCCCGACAGCGTCTGAGCCGAGTTCTTCCCCGGTTTCAGTGCTGATGAAAGTGTCCGACAAGTTGCCTGGTGTCTTCTCAAAACAATATGTGTTAGCTTGGTACTATTTTCTCTCCGGTCGTATCACTGCGTGCTTCGGCCAGTCTATGGCCCCGTCCACACTCATACGTATTCGAGTCGTTTTCCTTGAGGATGCACTGTTCGTCCACACTAATCCGATGGAAAACGGCTCCAGAGACGGAACAATCTGATGGCGCTGATAAGCCGACCAAGGAGCTCTAGTTGTCATCCTTACTGGTGTAGTTTAAGATCCTGAAACCAAAAACTTACCCTATAGTAGCCGTTTCCCCAGATGCTTCACAGGAGGGAGATGCTCAGAAATGATTTAACAACAACTCTAATACATGTAAATATGATTTATTTTTACAGATAATAGAGTCAGCCAATTAACAGACAATTTGAGTCTGGATCCCCTTAAAAGCCCAATGCAGGAAGACCCAGAGCGAAGGGGGCAGGTTACATTTATAGTTCCCTAGGACATCCCACTTTTACATCTGGAATTTCCTCAAACAAAAGCTTAAACACAACCCCCAACCATATAAGATCTAACATACTTAATTGTCACCAGGTGTCTCCTGTACTTTTACCCTCTTAGGCTCCAGGCTAGTCGTCTGGAGACCTCAAACTGTTTTACACAGACCAATCCTACATTTACAACCCAACCATTTGTCCCACCAAATGTCCTTAGGGGGCACATCCTCCTAACCTCTGACCCCTTAATGCTCCACACTAGTGGTCCCACAGATAAGGGAATAACCATCCTGAGAAAGGAAATAAAGTATAATCAGCAGTATACCAGATACCACACCACTTTTTACAATTTCCTTAAACTTATCAAGAGACGCTACGACTTTTAATTTAAGGCCTTTTTGTAACTTATTCCAAGTGCCTGGAGCTGAGTAGGACAGAAAGATATGGATCATCATCAGTGTTTATTTGAGCCGAATAAAATAAAACGAAACAAAACAGAGCAAAGAAGCACAAGCACTTATCCCCTAATACAATTTATAATGAGTAAACTTCTCTTTATACGTTAGAAATTAGATTTAATTTTGTTTAACAGCTCAGCAATGTTGTGATTTTTGTAAATCTGAGAAGAATAAAACTGGAGAAAAGTTGTCTTAAATCAAAGAGTCTGGATTTATTAAAGCAGCTGTGCACAAAATTACAAAGAAGTAAAGAAATCAAAACCTTCTGTCCCTGAACGGCAAAACCGAAACAGTCGACAAACGTCATGAACTCAACATGAGGTAAAACACACGACAGCACTGATCTGAACAGCTCTGAAAAGGAGACGACTTGTGTGGGTTAAACTGGGGCAGTGATCAGACTGAACCCAAGGAAACAATAATTCTACATGAACAGAACCTCTGAAGACATAAGGCTTATTTTAGTACATTCCTCCTCGCCTGGATTTTTGTCTTAATTTCACTTTTCAAACTGCCCCTTTTACCCCTAATGAAGTGTTCTACCTCCTTTTGTTCAGTCCAACCTGTTATTTCACAATCTGCTGCTGTAGTTGTGTCATGAGGCTGTGAGAAAAGCTACAGGACCAGAAATAGAGATGAAAAAAAAAAAAACAGAAAATAAAATTCACTCTTTTATACAAAACCCACAGCAAACATGTAGAAACAACTTTTTGGACATAAAAAATGCTTAATTTAGGGCCTGAGCTACAAAAATGCAAAATCTCAAGTCTGTAAGTAAATTAAAAATCTCCTTATTGCCCTAAAAACAAAAAAAGTGCAGTGGCTCCATGACTTTCCTGGTCCAGTCCTGGAAACAGCTCCTGTCAGGACCACGGCCAGAGCCACAGCACTTCTGCATTTCCAGGGTGGAAATTACATTTGGATTTGTTCATTTGGACTGAAATAAACCTTTAAATAAAAATAGAAAGAGATGCACAATTACACACACCGGGGCAGAGTGACAGGAGCACAGTTGCCCCAGGGCAGGGTGACAGGAGCACAGTTCCCCCGGGGCAGACTGACAGGAGCTGCAGTTGCCCCGGGGCAGGGTGACAGGAGCACAGTTGCCCCAGAGCAGAGTGACAGGAGCACAGTTCCCCCGGGGCAGACTGACAGGAGCTGCAGTTGCCCCAGGGCAGAGTGACAGGAGCACAGTTGCCCCGGGGCAGAGTGACAGGAGCACAGTTGCCCCAGAGCAGAGTGACAGGAGCACAGTTGCCCCGGGGCAGAGTGACAGGAGCACAGTTGCCCCAGAGCAGAGTGACAGGAGCACAGTTGCCCCGGGGCAGACTGACAGGAGCACAGTTGCCCCAGGGCAGAGTGACAGGAGCACAGTTGCCCCGGGGCAGACTGACAGGAGCACAGTTGCCCCAGAGCAGAGTGACAGGAGCACAGTTGCCCCGGGGCAGAGTGACAGGAGCACAGTTGCCCCAGAGCAGAGTGACAGGAGCACAGTTGCCCCGGGGCAGAGTGACAGGAGCACAGTTGCCCCGGGGCAGACTGACAGGAGCACAGTTGCCCCGGGGCAGACTGACAGGAGCACAGTTGCCCCGGGGCAGAGTGACAGGAGCACAGTTGCCCAGGGGCAGAGTGACAGGAGCACAGTTGCCCCGGGGCAGACTGACAGGAGCTGCAGTTGTTTTGTGCCGTTCCACTGGGCCTGGTGGAAAAGCAGCAGTGCAGCAGTTAATATTAAAATAAAGAAAATAAAAGTGTGTTTAAAGGTCATTAATTATTAATTATTATACAAGTCTAAGTGTAATTTATGTTCTTTTTTTCCAACAGTGGCATTGGTGATATCAGTGGCTCAAGAATGTACAAGCCACAATAAAGATTTATGAATCCATCAGTACAAAGAACTCTTTATTATCTGCAGAGGGAAGTGCAGGGACAAATATTCTTAGATAAGAAGCCTGTGCTTCTATCAATCATGAGATCATCTTTGCACTGTTTCCTTATAACCTCTGTGATATTGCCAAAGTATTCAGTCATCATCCAAATAATGGAATCATGTGTTCCAGCAGAGAGCTTCATGTGACCTTCAGAGGACTTCAGGAAAACTTATTGTTATTTGTAGTTGTTTAAATTGAGCTCGGTAATGTGCCTTTTATAAGACAAATGTTCCTGTAAATAATGTTGACTGAGATGTGCTTATGTCTGTGAGTGACTCTGTGAACTGCTGCTTTTACTGAGTTTGTTTGAGTGTAATTTCTTTGTATTTTTATTCATGTAAATCAGGGACTGCAGAAGGAAACAAGCTGTTTCACTCTAATCTGATGCGGAATATCTCTGTTTTTATGAGCTTAATGTCTGTACATTTACCTTCAAATAAAGGCTAAACTAAACTAAACTAAGAGGAGCTCCAGAGCAGCAGAGAGCTTCATGTGTTTCCACTGTCGAGCAGCTGCGTCCAGGCCACACATCACCAAGAGCAGTGAAAGCGTCGGATGCAGTGGTGTAAAGCGTCACTGGACTCTAGAGCAGTGGAGACGCTTCTCTGGAGGGACCGAGCGTCTCCATCTGCAGATCTGATGGACGAGTGTGGGTTTGGCGGCTCCAGGAGAACAGTTCTTGGGGCCAAGTGTAAAGTTTAGTGGAGGGATTCTGGTGTGGGCTTGTTCTTCAGGAGGAGCTTGGACCCTTAGTTTCAGTGAAATGAACTCTGAACTTCAGCAGAACAAGAGACTCTGGACACAGACTGAGACTGAGGCATTTACACACTGTACAGAACAACAACCCACACAGCAAAAAAGGCCTATCAAAGATAAGAAAAAAATACACATTTGGAGGTAAAAATGTCCTATTTTAAGTGAAATTTTCTGCCAGTGCAGTAAGAAATTTCCACGTACAAAGTTTTCTTAAAACAAGACGAAATATGAATCTTGTTCTAAGCAGAAAACACGAGTTTCAAGTATTTATGGCAAGATTTTTCCCCTTATTGGTTTGAGAAGGAAGTTAAAGAGGCTTAACCTGGACTGAGTTCATATAAAAAGTGCTTAGAATAAGTTGTAATATTGAGATAAGATAAATCAGGATGAATATCTTGAAACAAGTAAAAAAAATCTCATCTTATTAAGTTTAAAAATCTTAAAATTGATCTTTCAAGATGAATCTGCTTAATTCAAGTCAGTTTAACTGTGAGAAAATCATTTTTTGCAGTGCAGAGACCGAATAAAAACTGAATCTGTCATTTCTTCCCCATCCTCTGTGTTTTAGAAAAAAAGATAAATAAAAAGAATCCCTCCCTTACGCTTGTTAGCACAAAACGCCTGCGTGTTACCTCCACCCACCAGAAAACATCACAATCTTTACAAACTTTTAAAGGGCTCATTTCACCAATGAAACACACTTTAATATGAACTTATTAAACCAGTAAAACACACTTTAATATGAACTTATTAAACCAGTGAAACACACTTTAATATGAACTTATTAAACCAGTGAAACACACATTAATATGAACTTTATTAAACCAGTAAAACACACTTTAATATGAACTTTATTAAACCAGTAAAACACACTTTAATATGAACTTTATTAAACCAGTAAAACACACTTTAATATGAACTTTATTAAACCAGTAAAACACACTTTAATATGAACTTTATTAAACCAGTGAAACACACTTTAATATGAACTTATTAAACCAGTGAAACACACATTAATATGAACTTTATTAAACCAGTAAAACACACTTTAATATGAACTTTATTAAACCAGTAAAACACACTTTAATATGAACTTTATTAAACCAGTAAAACACACTTTAATATGAACTTTATTAAACCAGTAAAACACACTTTAATATGAACTTTATTAAACCAGTGAAACACACTTTAATATGAACTTATTAAACCAGTGAAACACACATTAATATGAACTTTATTAAACCAGTAAAACACACTTTAATATGAACTTTATTAAACCAGTAAAACACACTTTAATATGAACTTTATTAAACCAGTAAAACACACTTTAATATGAACTTATTAAACCAGTAAAACACACTTTAATATGAACTTTATTAAACCAGTAAAACACACTTTAATATGAACTTATTAAACCAGTAAAACACACTTTAATATGAACTTTATTAAACCAGTAAAACACACTTTAATATGAACTTATTAAACCAGTAAAACACACTTTAATATGAACTTATTAAACCAGTAAAACACACTTTAATATGAACTTTATTAAACCAGTGAAACACACTTTAATATGAACTTATTAAACCAGTGAAACACACTTTAATATGAACTTATTAAACCAGTGAAACACACATTAATATGAACTTTATTAAACCAGTAAAACACACTTTAATATGAACTTTATTAAACCAGTAAAACACACTTTAATATGAACTTTATTAAACCAGTAAAACACACTTTAATATGAACTTATTAAACCAGTAAAACACACTTTAATATGAACTTTATTAAACCAGTAAAACACACTTTAATATGAACTTATTAAACCAGTAAAACACACTTTAATATGAACTTTATTAAACCAGTAAAACACACTTTAATATGAACTTATTAAACCAGTAAAACACACTTTAATATGAACTTATTAAACCAGTAAAACAAACTTTAATATGAACTTTATTAAACCAGTGAAACACACTTTAATATGAACTTTATTAAACCAGTAAAACACACTTTAATATGAACTTATTAAACCAGTAAAACACACTTTAATATGAACTTATTAAACCAGTAAAACACACTTTAATATGAACTTATTAAACCAGTAAAACACACTTTAATATGAACTTTATTAAACCAGTAAAACACACTTTAATATGAACTTTATTAAACCAGTAAAACACACTTTAATATGAACTTTATTAAACCAGTGAAACACACTTTAATATGAACTTATTAAACCAGTGAAACACACATTAATATGAACTTTATTAAACCAGTAAAACACACTTTAATATGAACTTTATTAAACCAGTAAAACACACTTTAATATGAACTTTATTAAACCAGTAAAACACACTTTAATATGAACTTTATTAAACCAGTGAAACACACTTTAATATGAACTTATTAAACCAGTGAAACACACTTTAATATGAACTTATTAAACCAGTGAAACACACATTAATATGAACTTTATTAAACCAGTAAAACACACTTTAATATGAACTTTATTAAACCAGTAAAACACACTTTAATATGAACTTTATTAAACCAGTAAAACACACTTTAATATGAACTTTATTAAACCAGTAAAACACACTTTAATATGAACTTTATTAAACCAGTGAAACACACTTTAATATGAACTTATTAAACCAGTGAAACACACATTAATATGAACTTTATTAAACCAGTAAAACACACTTTAATATGAACTTTATTAAACCAGTAAAACACACTTTAATATGAACTTTATTAAACCAGTAAAACACACTTTAATATGAACTTTATTAAACCAGTAAAACACACTTTAATATGAACTTTATTAAACCAGTGAAACACACTTTAATATGAACTTATTAAACCAGTGAAACACACATTAATATGAACTTTATTAAACCAGTAAAACACACTTTAATATGAACTTTATTAAACCAGTAAAACACACTTTAATATGAACTTTATTAAACCAGTAAAACACACTTTAATATGAACTTATTAAACCAGTAAAACACACTTTAATATGAACTTTATTAAACCAGTAAAACACACTTTAATATGAACTTATTAAACCAGTAAAACACACTTTAATATGAACTTTATTAAACCAGTAAAACACACTTTAATATGAACTTATTAAACCAGTAAAACACACTTTAATATGAACTTATTAAACCAGTAAAACACACTTTAATATGAACTTTATTAAACCAGTGAAACACACTTTAATATGAACTTATTAAACCAGTGAAACACACTTTAATATGAACTTATTAAACCAGTGAAACACACATTAATATGAACTTTATTAAACCAGTAAAACACACTTTAATATGAACTTTATTAAACCAGTAAAACACACTTTAATATGAACTTTATTAAACCAGTAAAACACACTTTAATATGAACTTATTAAACCAGTAAAACACACTTTAATATGAACTTTATTAAACCAGTAAAACACACTTTAATATGAACTTATTAAACCAGTAAAACACACTTTAATATGAACTTTATTAAACCAGTAAAACACACTTTAATATGAACTTATTAAACCAGTAAAACACACTTTAATATGAACTTATTAAACCAGTAAAACAAACTTTAATATGAACTTTATTAAACCAGTGAAACACACTTTAATATGAACTTATTAAACCAGTGAAACACACATTAATATGAACTTTATTAAACCAGTAAAACACACTTTAATATGAACTTTATTAAACCAGTAAAACACACTTTAATATGAACTTTATTAAACCAGTAAAACACACTTTAATATGAACTTATTAAACCAGTAAAACACACTTTAATATGAACTTTATTAAACCAGTAAAACACACTTTAATATGAACTTTATTAAACCAGTAAAACACACTTTAATATGAACTTTATTAAACCAGTAAAACACACTTTAATATGAACTTTATTAAACCAGTAAAACACACTTTAATATGAACTTATTAAACCAGTAAAACACACTTTAATATGAACTTTATTAAACCAGTAAAACACACTTTAATATGAACTTATTAAACCAGTGAAACACACATTAATATGAACTTTATTAAACCAGTAAAACACACTTTAATATGAACTTTATTAAACCAGTAAAACACACTTTAATATGAACTTTATTAAACCAGTAAAACACACTTTAATATGAACTTATTAAACCAGTAAAACACACTTTAATATGAACTTTATTAAACCAGTAAAACACACTTTAATATGAACTTATTAAACCAGTAAAACACACTTTAATATGAACTTTATTAAACCAGTAAAACACACTTTAATATGAACTTATTAAACCAGTAAAACACACTTTAATATGAACTTATTAAACCAGTAAAACAAACTTTAATATGAACTTTATTAAACCAGTGAAACACACTTTAATATGAACTTATTAAACCAGTGAAACACACATTAATATGAACTTTATTAAACCAGTAAAACACACTTTAATATGAACTTTATTAAACCAGTAAAACACACTTTAATATGAACTTTATTAAACCAGTAAAACACACTTTAATATGAACTTATTAAACCAGTAAAACACACTTTAATATGAACTTTATTAAACCAGTAAAACACACTTTAATATGAACTTATTAAACCAGTAAAACACACTTTAATATGAACTTTATTAAACCAGTAAAACACACTTTAATATGAACTTATTAAACCAGTAAAACACACTTTAATATGAACTTTACTCTTTTCAGTTGCATCACGGATATTTTTTTAAAGACTGAACATCCCCATTTAACACATCTCAGAATTTTGCTTTGATGGTGAAGCTAATATGTGTTTATCAGGCGTGCGAGCGCCGCTTAAATATTTAAACCCACACTCACTTTATGCACACTGCAGCAACAACTCACTGGACCTGATGAAAACGCTGTGTAAGAAGTATTTTAGGTCTTTTGGCCGATACTTTGAGCTTTGTTCAGGGTGTCAGATAATCATCAAAGTGAAAACAGCTCCACCAACAGTTTTTGGCTGTGATGAGGCTGTCAACATCTTAGGCCTTTGCTCGACCAGGTGGTGCATCCGTGACATGTCCATTAAACACGTCACTGCAGCTTAACCCACTCCTGGCTACACTGCATGAGCTGAAGAATGACAAGAGAGATTGGGGGACTCCACAAACTGTGAGAGGGCCACAGTAAGTGCACATGTGCCCTGGACTGCACACATGTGCCGAGAGAACTAATAGGGACTCTGGGATGGTGCAGTTGTGGACGAGCTGATTGGCCAGGTTGAAACCTGCGCATCACCACCCTGAGAGTGAGCAAAACCCCAGAGAGCCAGAGGCTGTGGGGGAAGGTGCTCTGGTGGATTGGTGTAGCTTTTTTGGGGCTATTGATGTGACATTTGTAGAGCTGGACAGAAGATTTGATCAGGGCAGAAAAAGAGCGAGAGAGAGTTGTCCTCAAAGCAGCAGAGGGAAGGAGTGTAAATCTGGTGTAACTACAGCTCCCAGAGGAGTTTGACACTGACCTTGAACTCCAGCTCAATATGCTCAGGCCAAGCATCACTGAGCAACTTGCAGATGTCATGAAAGACAGAAGGTGCATCACAGTCCACGATGAAGCATCATGTTTGACCAAGCTCCAAGCCAACAACAGCCGTGTTTTCAGAGGCAGGAAAAACTGATGGAGTTATGTCGGTTCCTTCCCATCTCCATGGCCTCATCAGAGCACACATGGGCACAGAGCCCTATGACCCAGAAAAGACTCACACCTTTCACTGACGCAGGCTCACAGATTCTGAACGTGGACGTCCCCTCATGAAAGACTTTATCTCCACAACCGCAGAGCACCTCGACTTTTGGAAACCTGTAACAGTCAAACACACACCTTCTGTTTTATGTTCGTGTTCAGGTTAGTAGCCTATTTTCTGAAGTTGGTTGGGACGGACTTCCAGGTACAGGCTGACGGGTTTTTGGCTGACGCTTCTCCACCGTATGTTTTTTTTTTGTATTTTTAACGGTCTGCGACACTGCTTTGTGGTCTGTGGGAATCATACACCACTATAACCAACCCAGCACGATACACGAACTGTCGTCATGTCGGTGTGTGGTGGCTGAGTGGCGCTCACGCCTCACAGCAAGAAGGTTCTGGGTTCGATCCCCGGGTCGCCCAGGCCTTTCTGTGTGGAGTTTGCATGTTCTCCCCGTGTCTGGATGGGTTTCCTCCGGGCTCCGGTTTCCCCCGTCAACTCAGAAAACCTGCTGCAGGTGTGAAAGTGGAGTGTGTGAGTGAAGGTGGAGTTTACACCATCGGGTCTGGAGTGAATGAACAAAGCTCTGTGAATAACGCGTCTGTAAAGCGTCTCTGAGGACATGTGTGTGTGAAAAGAGCTGTAGCTGTTGTTGTGAGGCGACCTTGAGTGTCCAGAAAGGCCCCAAATACATAAAATGCATTTTTATTATTGTTATTTAGACCTGGTTTAGTCCTGGTTTAGACCCGGTTTAGTCCCACTTTAGACCAGTGTCAAGCAAGTGACTTTAAAAAAGTGGAAACTGTTAATTACTGTTATTAAAATAAATAATATGAATTAATAAATATTACATTTAAATATGTATGTTTGTATGTATGTGAGTGTATATGTATATTTATGCAACAAAGATGATGATGGTAGTGATTATAATTGTGGTTATTATGAATTATTCTTTTACATTATGTAACCTGTATTAAGAAATGATCCTGTGGTTTGTTTTTCACATACACGCTGCACGTAGGAAAATGAACTTTGATTCTTTTGAACTCGCTAAACTGAACTGTTTGCTGTCCCAGTTCTGTGTTCACCTTTGTGTTGCCTAAATGTGCATGAATCAATACTCTTCTCTGAAATGTACGAATAAATAGAGGCATCTCTGGTGCTGTTGAGAGATCAGAGACACGTCTCAGAATCAAATGTAAAGGCCTAAACCTCCTGAAAAGAAAAGTCCGGTGTTTGAACACTTCATGTCTTCTGATTTATTGTTTCAAGGGTCCTCAACCGGAGAAACTCACATAATAATAATAATAATAATAATAATAATAATAATAATAATAATAATAATAATAATAATAATAATAATCATCATCATAATAATAATAATAATAATAAATAAAAAGATTAGGGCTAGCGAGGAGTGGGCCTGTTGCTAGGGGGCATTGCCCCTTGATGGTGGGCTCACCAAAACCTTGCCTCTTTTAATGCTCAGTACAGGACACACACATACACATTATACATTTCAATAAATAACAAATATCACCACTAGGACCACAAAATAAACATTGTATAATGCTAACATAACTCATACAATAACAATACATAGAATTTATTGGGGAAAAAAATGTGGTTGATGACATAATGTGTGATGGCAATAATAAAACTATTATTATTATTATTATTATTTTTATTATTATTATTGCTATTACTATTATTATTACTATTATTATTATTATTATTATTATTATTATTATTATTATTATTATTATTATTGGTATTATTTTCCCCTTTTCCTACATTTTACTCACTCACATACAAAAAAAACAAAAAACCAAGACTAATGCATGCACTATATGTTAGGGTCGACTCGGGAATAGGATCCGGGTCGCCGGCTTGGCGGGTAATTGAGTTAACTACTGTGCAAAAGTCAAAGTAGAGAGAGTAGACTCAGGTGCAGAGGTTCAAACCAAAGATGTTTTTTCATTTATTCCTTTAAAGAAACTCAGAAGGTCCACAAACGGCACAGAAAATCCAAAGTAAAAACTGGGTAACACAAAAAAACTCTCCAAAAACAAAGAGCATAAAAGTCCAGAAATGCAAAAGGCAAACGCTATCAAAACTAAAAGCTCACCAGGGACGTGGACAGGTAACAAAGACTCAGTGACTAACAACAGAAAACCAGGGCTTAAATACCCAGACCAATTGAACACATAATCACAAAAACAATTGGAAACAGGTGGTCAGGAAACAAAATGGAGGGAAACAATGACAAAGGGGCGGAGGCGGGGCCTTGGGAGCAGGCGAATGCGGCGAGAACAGGACCGGGCGTAGCAGGGAGACATGAAAGGTGGGGTGAATTCTAAGGGACCGGGGCAACTGGAGCTGGTAGGAGACAGGGTTGATTCTACGAACCACCCTAAAGGGCCCAACGTGAAGGGGGCCAGCTTATGCGAGACTCGACATGCAGGGGAAGATCTTTGGAGGACAGCCAAACCTCTTTGACCCGGCGAAATGCTGGGCTGGCCTCCTCACGGCGACGTTGGTTGGGCCTGGGCGACCTGAGTTCGCAGCAGCACCTTGCGCTGCTCTTCCACACCCTCCGGCAGCGCCTCATGTGGTGGTGGACTCGAGAACCCCAGTGTCAACCTCCTGTTCCGAAACAGAGGAGGCTGGAAGCCAAATTGACACTGGAAAGGAGACACGCCCGGTTGCTGAAGATTGAGGGTGTTGTGGGCGATTCCGCCCATGGCAGCCAGGAACTCCAGGATGCCAGGTTGTCCCTTGCCAGACTCCTCAGGGTGGTCTCCAGGTCCTGGTTCAACCTCTCCGCCTGTCCATTAGACTGGGGATGGAAGCCGGAGCTGAGGCTGGCCGTAGGCACCCAGGAGTCCACAGAATGCCCGCCACACCGAGACGCGTGAACTGTGGCCCACGGTCCCACACAATGTCCTGAGGGAGCCCAAGACTCGGAAAACATGGGTAAATATGAGTGTGGCGGTCTCAAAAGCAGAGGGGAGTTTAGGTAATGGAATAAATCGACAGGCCTTAGAGAACCTGTCGACTACTACAAAAATAACTGTGTTACCTTCAGACTTCGGAGACCAGTGACGAAGTCTGCAGACATGGGACCAGGGACGCCTTTGGGATGGGCAGAGGACTAAGCAGACCTTGAGGAGGCTGGCGGGATTCTTGCTCTGGGTGCAGATTGGGCAGGCCATCACGAAGGCCTTCACCTCCTTCTCCATGCCTGGCCACCAGAACCGCCGGTGAAGGAACTCGAAGGTTGCCCTCCGGGACCCAGGGTGTGCGGTGAGTTGGACGAAAGTGGCCCCACTGGAGGACCTTGGCCCGTACCCGGCTGGGTACAAACAGGAGACCTGGAGGGCCTGTTCCAGGATCCGGCTCTTGACGCTGAGCCAGCCTGACAGCAGTCTCAATACCCCAACGCATCGGGGGCAACAATGCGGGAGGGTGGGACCACGGTGCTGACCTCTCCCTCCGTGTCATGCGAGGAGAACTGCCGGGACAAAGCATCTGGCTTAGTGTTCTTTGAGCCTGGACGATAGGAGAGGGTAAAATCAAAACGGTTGAAGAACATGGCCCACAGGGCCTGTCGAGGGTTAAGACGCTTGGCTTGCTGAAGGTATTCCAGGTTCTTGTGGTCCGTCCACACAAGAAAAGGGTGCTGCGCTCCCTCCAGCCAGTGTCTCCATTCATCCAGCGCCATTTTCACTGCCAGCAGCTCCCTATCCCCAACATCATAGCGGGACTCAGTAGGGTTGAGGCGACGTGAGAAGTATGCACAAGGATGCAGTTTGCCATTGGATCGCTGAGAGAACAGCCTTGACCCCGACGTTGGATGCATCCACTTCCACAATAAAAGGCTGTGAAGGGTCAGGGAGAACCAGCACGGGTGCTGAGGAAAAGCGGCGCTTGAGATCCTGGAATGCCTCCTCAGCCTTGGGTGTCCAGAGGAACGGTGCACCAGTCTTCTTGGTGAGATCAGAGATCGGTGCCGCCACTGAGCTGAAGTTCCGGATGAACTTTATGGCAAAAGTTTGCTAAAACCCAAGAACTGTTGCACCCCTTTGACTGATGTCGGTGTAGACCAACCCCGTACAGCTATTGTCTTGGTTGGATCCATCTGGACCTGTCCGTGCTTAAGGATGAAGCCAAGGAAAGAGACCTCAGGGACATGGAACTCACACTTTTGAGCCTTCACGTAAAGGTGGTTCTTCAATAGTCTCTGGAGGACGCTCCGCACATGATGGTGATGTTCTTGCAACGACTTAGAAAAAAATTAAGATATCGTCCAAATAAACAAAAACAAAATGGTTGATCATGTCTCTGAGCACATCGTTTATAAGGGCCTGGAAGACAGCTGGAGCGTTGGTTAGTCCGAAGGCATGACTTGGTACTCGTAGTGTCCAGAGGGAGTGTTGAAGGCCGTCTTCCATTCATCACCTTGTCTAATGCGAACAAGGTGGTAGGCGCTTTCGCAAATCCAACTTAGTAAAACGAGGCACCCTGGAGCAGGTCAAAGGCGGTGGACATCAGTGGAAGCGGTAGCGATTACGGGTGGTGATCTTATTAAGGCCCCGGTAATCGATGCAAGGTCGCAGCCCACCGTCCTCTTGCCAACAAAGAAAAACCAGCGCCAGCAGGTGAAGAGGATGGCCTAATGAATCCCGACGCCAGAGCATCCTTGATGTACTCCTCCATGGCCTTATGCTCTGGCAGGGAGAGGGAGAAAAGACGTCCCTCGAGGAGGAGTTGTGCCTGGCAGAAGCTCGATGGCACAATCAGAGTGTCTATGAGGAGGAAGAGAAGCTGCTCTTCTCTTGCTGAAGACCTCTTTCAAATCCCAATACTGAGGGAACTTGGGACAACTCGGCAGGATCCAGAGACTCGGTAGGCAACACTGGAGGATTTGCAAAGAGGCATGTGGCGTGGCAGGTAGGTCCCCACTCAAGGACTCCGGCCAGTTACCCAATCAATGTGGGGTTATGACGGGTAAGCCAAGGATGCCAAGGATCACAGGGAACTCGGGAGAGTGGATGAGATGGAGGGAGATATCTTCTCGGTGGGCTTCAAACTGGAGGCGAAGAGCAGAGGTTGCTCGAGTGACCTTACCCTCTCCCAGGGCTGGCCATCCAGAGCAGAGACAGAGAGGGGCATCTTGAGGGGAACAACAGGAATCTTGAGTTTCAGGGCAAACTTAGTATCCATAAAATTTCCGGCAGCCCCAGAGTCAACAAGGGCCTGGCAGGTGTGATTGCCTTCACCCCACGAGATGGTAACTGGGAGGAAGACTCCTTGGCCAGGAAACTCGGGAGACAATGTGGCTCCCGTCCACAACCTCCCTCGGCTGGACGGGAAAACTCTTTCGAGAGCTCAGGACAGGAGTCTCGAAAGTGTCCCCTCTTGCCGCAGTATATGCAGCGCCTCTCCTTCTCCGTCGTTCCTTCTCAGCTGCGGACAGACCGGTATGTCCAACTTGCATAGGCTCGGTAGGTTCATAGGTCGGTAGAGTGGAGAGCCCTGTTAGACCAGGAGCATCAGGGTTTCTTCGTGAGGATGCCACGTCACAGCGACGTTCCCTGAGCCGGTTGTCCAGGCGTATGGCATGTGAGATCAGGGACTCAAGGTCAGAGGGGCACCCCACAGACGCCAGTCCATCTTTGACAGGGTCCGACAGGCCATGGTGGAAAGCCGACACCAGTGCTGGCTCGTTCCACTCACTTACAGCAGCCAGTGTTCGAAAGGCGATGGCATAATCAGCTACGCTGGTCTTGCCCTGCTGGATGGACATTAGCTGTTTGGCTGCATCTGCACTGGCAACTGTCTGGTCAAAGACTCGTAACATGTCTTCAGCAAATTTCTTGAAGTCCGAGCACTCTGGACCCTGTCGCTGCCAGATGGAGGTCGCCCACGCTCGGGCCTTGTCGACAAGTAGTGTAATCACATAAGCAATTCTGGCTCGATCAGTGGGATAGGTGGTTGGTTGCAGTTCGAATGTGAGCTGGCATTGAGTGAGGAAATCGGCACTCACCCTGTTTGCCATCATATCGTTGTGGTGCTGGGAGGCGAGGCTCAGGGCATGAGGGTGGCCGATGTGGATCGAAGCCACGGGATGTACAGCTTGAGCTTGAGCAGGAGGAACAGCAGGAACGGCAGGAGGTTGGGCTGGAGGAACTGCAGGAGCTTGCGGAGGAGCTGTGGTCAATTGCTGAAGAGCCATAGTAATCTGTTGCAGCATTTCATCATGTCGTACCAAGGCTTGTTGTTGAGTGGTTAACGCGTGGCTATGAGTATCCATTGTAGCTCCAAAGCTGGAAAGGGTAGCCATCAACTTTTCAAAGTCCGTCAATTGGCCAGGTGAAGGAGCCTCTGCTGGGTCTGTCATGACTGAGTCTTTCTGTTAGGGTCGACTCGGGAATAGGATCCGGGTCGCCGGCTTGGCGGGTAATTGAGTTAACTACTGTGCAAAAGTCAAAGTAGAGAGAGTAGACTCAGGTGCAGAGGTTCAAACCAAAGATGTTTTTCATTTATTCCTTTAAAGAAACTCAGAAGGTCCACAAACGGCACAGAAAATCCAAAGTAAAAACTGGGTAACACAAAAAAACTCTCCAAAAACAAAGAGCATAAAAGTCCAGAAATGCAAAAGGCAAACGCTATCAAAACTAAAAGCTCACCAGGGACGTGGACAGGTAACAAAGACTCAGTGACTAACAACAGAAAACCAGGGCTTAAATACCCAGACCAATTGAACACATAATCACAAAAACAATTGGAAACAGGTGGTCAGGAAACAAAATGGAGGGAAACAATGACAAAGGGCGGGGCAGGAGCATGTGGCAAACAAAACATCAAACACATGTCTTACAAAACAAAAACCACAGTGACTCCTAGTGGCCAGAAGAGCCAAAGCCCCTAACACTATATGCGATAATGGTACAATGTTAACCCCCCCCTCCCCATCCCCACCCCACTGTCTTGGTTTAGTCTTGGTTTAGTCTTGGTTTGGTCCTGGGTTTCTGACCTGTCGTTTCCCTGTGTTGTTTCAGATCAGGGCGCTAAAGCTGAGTGAGCCCAGTTCAGATCTGAGTTAGTTTGGGGCAGTTTTCGAGTGAACAGCTCCTTTTACCTTTAGTTCAACAGAGAAAAATCCAGGCCTGAAATGATCCAAATGATTCTAGTGAAGGTGTGTGGAGTTTAAAAACACAGAGGAGCACTTCCTGTATCACCACATGACTGTGTTGTGTCTTCAGGTAAATGTGCAGGTTTGTGTGTTAAACGTGTGAATGAAACAAAACAACTCCAGGTGTGTTTGTGATGAGGAAACGATCAGAAACAGTGATCTGACCTTTAAGTGAAAGTTCATGTGACGGGTTTTCATGTTCTGATTCTGGTTTGGTTTGGAGCAGAGTCTCTGTCCTGAAAATATATCACAGTTTGACATCAGTTCAGTGACTGTTTGTGAAGAAAAGTTCAAAAGTTCTGCATGTCATACGTCTCCATCCAGACAAATCACGCACAAGGACTTTTTATGACACTTTAAACCTTCATTTAACTCAATAAAAGTTATTTATTTTAATCTAATTCTAATTCTTTATTTATATTATGGTTGCTATAGGCGACATTTATGAAATTTCTGGCTGTGTCTGAATGTCCACCCGAGTCCCTAAGCCTCGGTCACTGCATAACGCCCCCTACAGGGCACAGAGACTCACTACAGACGCTTCACGTGACTCTGGGTGAACAAAGTCTAAAGGCTAAACTCAGATAAACCTTGATTTTTGATGCTGGATTTTACTTGCACAGACTGGATTATTTGCTTTTGTCTGAGATGTGGAAACGATCGCTCTGTAACCGCCGGAGATAAGGTAAACATCTCACTCTAGCACCTTTACACCACAACGGTTTATTTAGTCGTGTTTTATTCAGGATCAGAGCCACAAAACGGAGCTTTTACCTGCTTCATTCAGTCGTGTTGTGTCCAGTTAAACTCCTGTCGCTGTACGCCGCTGTTTTCCACTTTAAGGTGGTCACAGAGACACTCGGACAGCAGCTGGATGAGACAGAGCGCTCACTAGTCCAGGGGTGGGCAAACTACGGCCCGGGGGCCATATGCGGCCCATTAAGCTTTTTAATCCGGCCTGCCGAACTTGAATAAATTATAATAATAAATCTTGTTAATGTTTTCTTTTCCCTGCAATTCCAGTGTTTCCCAATAGGTGGCGCACTCTAGATATATTGGCCTTTGTGGTGGTGCAGCACATTTTGCTGCATTCATGTGGTGTCAAAATATTCTACTTTCAAGTGTGTGAGCGTCTGTGAGCGTCTGCGAGAGTCTGTGAGCGTCTGTGAGCGTCTGTGAGCGTCTGCGAGAGTCTGTGAGCGTCTGCAAGAGTCTGTGAGCGTCTGCAAGAATCTGTGAGTGTCTGCGAGAGTCTGTGAGAATCTGTGAGACTCTGCAAGACTCTGCAAGAGTCTGCAAGAGTCTGCAAGATTCTGTGAGCGTCTGCAAGAGTCTGTGAGCGTCTGCAAGAGTCTGTGAGCGTCTGCGAGCGTCTGCAAGAGTCTGTGAGCGTCTGCGAGGGTCTGCGAGAGTCTGTGAGCATCTGTGAGACTCTGCAAGACTCTGCAAGAGTCTGCAAGAGTCTGCAAGATTCTGTGAGCGTCTGCAAGAGTCTGTGAGAGTCTACAAGAATCTGTGAGGGTCTGCGAGCGTCTGCAAGAGTCTGTGAGCGTCTGCGAGGGTCTGCGAGAGTCTGTGAGCATCTGTGAGACTCTGCAAGAGTCTACAAGAATCTGTGAGGGTCTGTGAGCATCTGCAAGAATCTGTGAGCGTCTCCGAGCGTCTGCAAGAGTCTGTGAGCGTCTGCGAGGGTCTGCGAGCATCTGTGAGCGTCTGCAAGAGTCTGCAAGCGTCTGTGAGCATCTGTGAAACTCTGCAAGAGTCTGCAAGCATCTGTGAGCGTCTGCAAGAATCTCTGAGCGTCTGTGAGACTCTGCAAGAGTCTGCGAGAGTCTGTGAGCATTTGCGAGCGTCTGCACGAGTCTGCAAGCATCTGTGAGCGTCTGCAAGAATCTCTGAGCGTCTGTGAGACTCTGCAAGAGTCTGCGGGAGTCTGCGAGTGTCTGTGAGCATCTGCAAGAGTCTGTGAGCATCTGCGAGCATCTGCAAGAGTCTGCAAGCATATGCGAGCGTCTGTGAGAGTCTGTGAGAATCTGTGAGAATCTGCGAGCGTCGGTGAGAGTCTGCAAGCGTCTGTGGGCGTCTGTGAGAGTCTGCAAGAATCTGCGAGCGTCTGTGAGCGTCTGTGAGAATCTGCGAGCGTCTGTGAGCATCTGTGAGAATCTGCGAGCGTCTGTGAGCGTCTGTGAGAATCTGCGAGCGTCTGTGAGTATCTGTGATAATCTGCAAGCGTCTGTGAGCGTCTGCAAGAATCTGCGAGCGTGTGTGAGCGTCTGTGAGAATCTGCGAACGTCTGGGAGAATATGTGAGCGTCTGCGAGCGTCTGCAAGAGTCTGCAAGTGTCTGCGAGAGTCTGCAAGAATCTGTGAGTGTCTGCGAGCGTCTGTGATAATCTGCGAGCGTCTGTGAGCATCTGTGATAATCTGCGAGCGTCTGTGAGCGTCTGCAAGAGTCTGCAAGCGTCTATGAGTGTCTGTGAGAATCTGCGAGCGTCTGGGAGAATCTGCGAGGGTCTGCGAGCGCCTGCAAGAGTCTGCAAGCGTCTGTGAGCGTCTGTAAGAATCTGTGAGTGTCTGTGAGCGTCTGCAAGCATCTGTGAGCGTCTGTGAGACTCTGCAAGAGTCTGCGAGTGTCTGTGAGCATCTGCGAGCGTCTGTGAGAGTCTGCAAGAGTCTGTGAGAATATGTGAGAATCTGCGAGCGTCTGTGAGCATCTGTGATAATCTGCGAGCGTCTGTGAGCATCTGTGATAATCTGCAAGCATCTGCAAGAGTCTGCGAGCGTCTGCGAGCGTCTGTGAGCGTCTGCAAGAGTCTGCGAGCGTCTGTGAGAGTCTGTGAGAATCTGCGAGCGTCTGTAAGCATCTGCAAGAATCTGCGAGCGTCTGTGAGCGTCTGCAAGAGTCTGCAAGTGTCTGCAAGAGTCTGCGAGCGTCTGTGAGAGTCTGCGAGCGTCTGTGAGAGTCTGTGAGAGTCTGCGAGCGTCTGTGAGAGTCTGTGAGAGTCTGCGAGCGTCTACGAGAGTCTGTGAGTGTCTGCGAACGTCTACGAGAGTCTGTGAGAGTCTGCGAGAGTCTGCGAGAGTCTGTGAGAGTCTGTGAGAGTCTGTGAGAGTCTGCGAGAGTCTGTGAGAGTCTGTGAGAGTCTGTGAGAGTCTGTGAGAGTCTGTGAGAGTCTGTGAGAGTCTGCGAGAGTCTGTGAGAGTCTGTGAGAGTCTGCAAGCATCTAGTAGAGGGTTTCTGACAGTCTGAGAGTCTCACCAGAGATTTACTATTGTCCATTTTAAAGGTTTTCTTTAGCAGACAGTTTTACCCTGGGAATCTGCGGAGCTTCTGCAGTTTGTATCAGAAAACAGAGCAGCAGCATCCAAGGTGACTGAGAGGAACATTTGGCACTTTAAGCGTAGCAGCATTAAGTATGAAATGAATACATGAGATTATTGTTCACAGTTTTCATTTATTTTTTGTCTCTTATATATACGGTAAGTCATAAGTGAAAGTGTAAATGCAAACTTGCTGTTCATATGCTGCTTTCTTTTTTGGAATTCTGTCATTCTTGAATAGGGTTGGGCATCATTAGTACTTTTGACTTCAACCTAAACCCTTTCGGTCTTGGGGTTGAGTCTCTGTTTATTGTAGTGCTGCAAAATGACTGAATAAATTACTACTAAAGAGGAAGTATTATCTTTCCTCCATGTTCTAACGCTGTTCCTTCATCAGAAACACGCCTGAGGAGGTTGCAGACGTCGTCCGTGCAAGTTTGAGGACGTTACCTTCCACAGTCTCACTCCTGATTGGCTCGTTTGTTGCTATGACGCCCTGGACAGTATGAGATAGAACGATAAAGTGCTTCAGTCCTGCTTCAGTCCTGCTTCAGTCCTGCTTCAGTCCTGCTTCAGTCCTGCTTCAGTCCCACTTCAGACCTGCTTCAGTCCTGCTTCAGTCCTGCTTCAGTCCTGCTTCAGTCCTGCTTCAGTCCTGCTTCAGACCTGGTTCAGACCTGCTTCAGACCCACTTCAGACCTGGTTCAGACCTGGTTCAGACCCGGTTCTCAGACATGTTCCTCAGGGTGCTGCTCCTGTCTCTCCGGTGCTGGGGTGAGTTCTGGCTCTTCTTCTTTATGTGACTGGTGTGTCTTGCCTTCTCATCTGTCTCAATGATCCATAGAAGCTGCTGAAGTTTGGTGTGACAGCAGTTTATTCTACACAGAATAATATAGAAAACAGTTATTGTGAATTGATTTGTAGTGGACATTCACCATGTGCATGTCTCACCTCTTCTCCTTTACAATGCGCACACAAAAACGACGATTAAAGCCACGTGTGTGTTTCTGTGTGAGGACAGGGAAATCTGTGACATCACTGTGTGACGAAATAAATAAATAGAGAAGTGAGTAAAATGTGTTTTTTTTCTCTGAGATAAAGTGTATGTGAAGCACAGAGGCGTCACACTGCACCACAGTCTCTTCCTCTTCCTGTGGTTTAAGGCTTGGAACAGCAGCCATTTTGTGCACAGCTTTTGTAACATGAACTCTGTGTGCAGGGGTCCTGTGTGCAGGGGTCCTGTGTGCAGGTGTCCTGTGTGCAGGGGTCCTGGCAGCAAATAACAGCTCAACAGGTAAGAACCACTCAGCAACACACTCACACAGAGCAGGAGTCTAACCCACAACCTCCTCAGTGAGAGGAGTGTGTGTTTGCACAGGTAAAGGGGCGGGGCTTCAGTGCACAGGTAAAGGGGCGGGGCTTCAGTGCTCAGGAAAAGGGGTGGAGCTTCAGTGCACAGGTAAAGGGGCGGGGCTTTAGTGCACAGGTAAAGGGGCGGGGCTTTAGTGCACAGGTAAAGGGGCGGGGCTTTAGTGCACAGGTAAAGGGGCGGGGCTTCACTCTGTCTCTTGTCTGTTCAGAGCTCAGGCTGGTGGGAGGGGCCAGTCGCTGTGCTGGGACTGTTGAGGTGAAACATGAAGGAGAGTGGAGACGCGTGGAGCTGGACCAGTTGGTCACAGCTGGTGTGTGCAGAGACCTGGACTGTGGCTCTGCTGTTTATGGAGAACAGAGATATGATTATCCACAGAGTTCTGTGTGGAGGGTCTCACCTCTCTGTGTGAAGGAGTCTTCAGTGAGAGGATGTGTCTCTGGTTCATCCTCCTCCTCTTCCCAGGGTCTGGATGTGGTGTGTTCAGGTAAAATCTGATCTTACATTTTTATGTCTCAGATGTTTTTTCTAGTTGCTCCAGAAGAGTGTCAGGTGTAAAACGTGTGATGTCCAATTAGAGTTTAGACCTCACACACACACTTCTCTCACAACAGTATTATAGATGTTTACCGCAGATATATATCTCCACTACAGCGGTGATGTCACATGTGTGTCCGATTGGAGCCTGAAGCGCCCTTACCGTGTTTTTTGGCTGCCGATTCTCTCTCAGTGAAAATCAAACTTAGCCTATTTTCTACTACAACTAATGCACTGGCTTCCATCGGAGCCTCTCCTCCGCTGGACCCGACTGTCATCCCCTCGGTTGAGGCTCTTAGATCCCAGTCTGTGCTACTAGCTTATCTGCTGCACCGGGTGCACTGACACCACCCCCACCCAAATCCATGGCTCTCTGATACAGAGCCCGACAGCTGCAGAAAGGGTAGGCTTAATAAGATGAAGCTTCAGCCGACACCTTTTTGGTTTGTTTATGTTAAATGTGACTGTTTACGGAATAATGTCAGAATATGCTTGTGACCGAAATCAATCAATCAATTCTCAGTCGATACCATCACACACCCACATCTACGGAATTCACGGCTGAAATAAAAACTTTCAGACTCTTACGATGCCCCCGCTACATCCACAGAGGCGTCAGAGCATCCGTCATGTTAACACTTTCAGTCTCCGCTCCATACCCACTCCTTCCCTCAGGCCGTCACAGCAAAAGTCTCTGAAAATTGGACTATTCAACACAAGATCCCTCGACAATAAAAACCTTGTCAACAAATTCCTCCTGGACTCTCAACTGGATTTACTCTAACAGAGACCTGGCAAAAACCTCTGGATTACTTCGCTTTCAACCAAGTTACCCCTCCTGGATTTTCTTACCTGGACAAACCTCGTCCGGGGGTATTGCCGCCATCTTCCAATACACCCTGAGACCCCGCCCTATCCCTTCAGCGCCCATATTTCAACATCTCACTTTTCACCTCCCTGGCTCAACTCCACTGACCATTGCCATCATTTATCCCCCCAATAAAAGCCGATGTTTTCTCTCAGATTTCACAGAATTTATCAAACAACTTTCCTCATACTCTACCCCCACTCGGCTCTTAGGTAACTTCAACATCCACACTCCCCGTCCTGTAACACTGCACATGACTTTACGGACATCTGAACACTTGAAGACCTACGACATCATATACATATGTTTTCTATAACCTGCAGAACTTTGTAAGTGTAAAAGACAGAAACGTCCTTTTCCCCTCTGAAAGTGCAGACATAGAGGTTTCCGTACATTTCTGCGGCTTTATCCTACGTCACACTCACGCTGTGTGATGACGGGAGCAAAACGAGTGTCCAACAGGAACTTTGTTTTCCCCAAACTCATGCGCTCCGTCCATTTTGATCGAGCCAAACTTTGCCAAAGAGTGAAGTGAGTCAAGATGGTCGACTCCTCTGACTGTGTGTCTTTATAACGAGGGAAAAAGTCGCTCTAAGTGGAGTTAATTCTCACACACATGGAAAATGACACATCTTGGTGTGTGTAATTGTGCATCTCTTTCTATTTTTATTTAAAGGTTTATTTCAGTCCAAATGAACAAATCCAAATGTAATTTCCACCCTGGAAATGCAGAAGTGCTGTGATATGGTTCAAAAGACTTGAAAACAGCAACACTTTTACAGTAGACACTTCCACTGGGAAATGAAACATACCGGGTTGATGGTCACTTTTTCGGAGGGCCCTTCCCGGTTTGCATTGCACGATAATCGGAAGTTTAAAATTCGGGATGCTTTTATTCCTTCACCACAGACAAATGTAACACCTTCCGCTCTTTCTTCCCCTCCAAATTCCACAACATCCACCAGCAACTTTCTGCCTTCACTCTTCCCAAGTCCGACTCTCAACCTGTCCTGCCCGATACCTCACAAAACTGCCCGTCCTCCTTATCACCCATCTAAACCTCCGATCTCACGGAATACCTCAGCAAGAGCAAACTGTTCCCATCCCCGCTCCCCTGGTCAAAACATGTCTCCGCTGGCTCAGCCCACTCATCCTGGACATTATAAACTCATCGCTCACCTCTGAAACTGTTCCCCCTTTTCAAGCTCGCTGCAGTCACCCTGACACTCGAAACACCCGGTCTGGATCCTGACGAGCCAAACAACTCCCGCCACATCTCACACCTCACGTTCCTATCCAAAATCCTTGAACATTTCGTATCCACCGAGCTTCGAGATTAACTTCGCCCCAATCAGTTGTGTGAATCCTTCTGGTCTGGTTTTCAGAAACAGCCCTCATCAAAGTTACAAATGGCCTGGTGACGAAGTAGCCCCGTCGAAGCCGCCCTAGCCTAGGCACGCCCGAAAAGCCCGCGCCCGCTACTTACCTGGATTCATTCAGTCCGCGCCGGTTCCCGCCCCCCGTCTGTCCACTAGAGATGTTGCGCTCGAGCCTCTCAGCTCGACACTGTACCAACCCTATGAAGCAGAAGTGTTGCCGAGCTTTGTTTCGATAGGCGCTTCACCAGGCCAAAAATCACGTGACCAGTCAAACCGAGTCCTCGTTACGTCAGAAGTGTCAGTGTCAGAGAGAGGAGCAGATTATAACCCAACACAGTTGAAAGGATTCTTTTCTTGAATAAAAATCTCTAAAACTTTAGAAATCCCTTATCTCACATTTCCCCCACTCACACCCCGACACCTTTTCTAAAAATGATCCAATTTCAGAAAAACTACAGTTGCACAATCACTTTCCCAGTTGCTTAACCACATCATTTTATTCTTCAATTTTTCCAGTTTAAAAAGCCTCTGTAGCTGCAAACTCTTTAGTCGGCCAAGTCAGAGCACAACTAATACATACATATAAGTACAGGACACAAAAACACCAGTTTGAAAAGTACATTTTTTATTAGAAAGTTCCCATTTTATGGGTAGAGCACATTTGGAAACGTGAGTTGCGCCAAAGTGGGAAAAGCAACTTAATTTAAACACAAGTTGACACAAAATACTGGATAACAATTTCATAATAAACAGAAGAATAAGTTATAAGAGAATAAAAATAAAATGGAAGTGATAAAATTCATCCAGATAAAAGTCACAGAAAAGGGGAGAGGGGGTTAGAGGAAGGGGGTAAACGAGGTTCACCAAAGCTTTACGTCACATCCACACAAATTTACACAGACAAATCCAGCAGGTGTCGCTCTTCTGACTGTGTCAAATGACTCGAAGCTGTGTGTCATTTTCAGTGCAGTTGTCTCAAAGTGGTTCAGTGTTTCATGAGGTTTCGGTTTCACCATCACTACTCTCCGCTCCGTTCCCCGCTATATTTACCGTCCGTCACCCCCGCAGGAGTCTTGGGTGCGCACAAGTCCGCTGTCGAATCATCCATATCCATAACTTCGTCCTCCAACCAACCTCCAACCCGTATCCACCTCCCGTTCGCAAACAGAGCCGCTCCGATCACTTCCTATTTCCACGTTCATGCGCGGGACCCTGGCGTCTGACGTCATCGTGATGTCACTACAAAATATCTTTCCTGGAAATAAAATATTAATCTTATTTTTCCCAGTTCTTTTACAGTTGCAGGGACATGGCCATGTTGTGTAATATGTTTTTCTTTTTTTTTTTTTTATTTATGTTGGAATTATTAACTTGGGTTTAAAGGTAGAAACCCATATTAAAGTGTTAATTGGTTTGGGGGAGGAGCCTTGAGGTATAAAAGAGCCACTCACCCTCCCTCAGTCAGTCTGGACCTGAACCTTTATGTGGAAGGTAACTAACTCTAACAGATTATGAAGCATATTTCTGCTGTTATGTATATGTATTGTAAATATCTTTTCTTTTGTCATTTCACTGTTTTGTATATATCACTCTTCAAACTTTCCCTTTTGGGGACAATTATTCATTAAAACATCAAAAAACATCCTTCTGACTAGGCCGTCATCATTTCTCGAGTAGAACCCCCTGACAGAACTCCTCCTCACCTCAGAGTCCGAATCTCTCCCCATCCTCCTCCTCCTCGATCTCTCTGCCACATTTGACACAAATGATCACTACGTTCTCCTCCAGTGTGGTTCACCTTCTTCCTCCCAAATCGATCCCACTACATTTTCATCAATAACTGTTCGTCTCACATCACACCGGTTCCCACGGAGTCCCTGAAGGCTCGGTGCTCGGTCCCCTCCTCTTCATCCTCCATATGCTTCCTCTTGGCCTCATCATGGACTCAAATTTCACCGCTATGCCGACGACACCCAGCTTTAGCTCTCCACCAAAACCATCACATCTGCAACCACCTCCAGCCTTTCAAATCTCCTCTTTGCCATAAAGTCCCAAATCTCTCATCCCCTCTGCACAGAACTTTGCTCTCACGGCCACACAGTCACCCCCTCAGCTCAGATCAGACACCTTGGATTCATCTTCGACCCCACCCTCTCCTTCAGACCACACATCCGCCATGTCAACAAGACCGCCGTCTTCCACCTCTGAAACATCGCCCGCCTTCGCCACTCCCTCTCCCCCTCCACTGCCAAAACTCTCATCCACCTTCGTCACCGCCAGACTCGATTATGCCAGTAGTCTCTGCTTCAATATGTTCAAAGCTCTGCCGCCCGCCTCCTCACCCACACCCGCTCACAAGACCATATCACCCCCGTTCTGCAACAGCTCCACTGGCTCCAACAGCGCATCAACTTCAAGATCCTCCTGATCACCTATAAAGCTCCTCCATAATAGGGCCGGGCATTTGATTAAACTTTCTTAATCAATCGTCGAGAAAATTAACCATTGATTTTCGATTAATCATTAACATTTTATATTAAAATTATCATCACTATTATTACCGTTACTAATCTGCATAAATAAACTCAACTTTACACCATATAAACCATCATAACTCCAGAGCCTCATCAGTGTGAGATCAGAATGTGTTTAATGCAGCTTTAAACATTTGTTCACGTCTTACAGAAACTAAACTTAAACCTCATGGCTCATTTGCATAAACTGTAAGAGCTGAAAAAAGCAGCTCTTTCCTTGTGCTGCTGCTTCAGCTTCTGTGGGACTAAAGGACTCGACTCAGTGAATATGAGTGTTCTCTCTGTGACAGAGGATGTTCTGCTGATGCTGAGTCTGTTCTGTGCGTATGTCACGTTGTAGATGCTGTGTAAACATGTAAAACCGGGACACTCAAAAACCCGATCATACCCGGGACACTGATGTGCAGGGAAACGCACTCTGAGGAATATAGGGATCTCCAAGGAGCCAGAGCAGAGACGTGGGACTGTGAGGCCGCAACCCCAGTGCTGTGAGACGCAGCCTCGACTCCTTACGCTACGTTATGCACAACAACCTGAACGTGATCTACGAAATTTTTAATGATCAATTATTGATTAATCGACTAATCGTGCCCATCCCTACTCCATAACCAGGCTCCTCCACACCTCACAGACCTCATCCAGCCCACAGAACTATAGTAAAATCTGGAAGATGAATCTAAGATGGCGTCGTATTGTTTTCAGTGGCCTGTGCTCATTGCATGACTGCATGACCGCAAAAAAGATTTTTACTTACGCATTTACTTCCTGATTTGCAGCCCAACGCAGCCCGTGTGACGTCAGAAACGCCCAGGCTCAAAGTGGGGTTAGGCTAACTCTTACTACTATTTGCTACTCTTGACTTTTAGGTGCTTTGATGATTTAAACATTTTTGTTGTAAAAATACAGAAGAATACCTACAAAGTCTGGCCTTTATGAAAGCTGTGGATGCCCTGTCAGCTGAACACAGGCAGTTTCATTTCACCTAAACACTTTGTGCCTCTATGGGAGAATTCTGCAGCTGCAATACCTCACTCAGCCACAAATCAAGCTAATCAATAGAGGGGCCGCGTCTTACCCTCTTATCCAGCTCTTATTATAGATCCATGGTCCAGCCCCACTGTCCCTCCTCGTGCCTCCAATCAGCAGACTTCAACCTTCTCACTCCCACAACCAAATAAAGGCACCGGACTTTGAGTGTCATTGCCACCCCCACCCTCTGGATCTCTCTCCCCCTTCACATCGGTAACTCAGACTCACTAAACACCTTCAGTAAACTGCTCCAAACACTCCTTTTCCTCACAGCCTCCAGCCCTCACACATGACTGCTCCTCATTATCGTCCTGTCCTTGTTTTGTCAAGCCTCGGTTTTTACTGTGAAAAGTGCTTTACAAAACTGATTCTTCCACTTAAAGTTGCACATGATTAAAGTCAAAGAGAGAGAGAAAGTTACAAATAGACAGTAGGTCTTGTGTTGAACTTGTGTAGTTGTGGTTTCTTGTTTTATTCGAATCTAAATCAGAACATTAGACACTACACTCTCCTCTCACAACAGTAATATGTATATTACCACAGGTATATATCTGCACTACAGCGGTGATGTCACATGTGTGTCCACAGACTCGGTGCGTCTGGTCTCGGGTTCCGGTCTGGTCTCGGGGTCCGGTCTGGTCTCGGGGTCCGGTCTGTGCTCAGGATCAGTGCAGATCTGGAACGGGTCCTGGACCGGGGTCTGTGACGGGGACTTGGGCCAGCGGGGGGCAGAGGTGCTGTGCAGGGAGCTGGGCTGTGGGGCTCCTTCTCTCCTCCAGGGGGCGCTCTCTCCTCTGGGGCAGACGTTCCACTGTGAGGGCCATGAGTCTGCTCTGATGGACTGTCCCCACTCCGACTCAAGGACCTGCTCCTCTGGAGCCGCTGTCACCCTCACCTGCACAGGTAAAGGGGCGGGGCTTCAGTGCACAGGGAAAGGGGCGGGGCTTCACTCTGTCTCTTGTCTGTTCAGAGCCGCTCAGGCTGGTGGGAGGGGCCAGTCGCTGTGCTGGGACTGTGGAGCTGAAACTCAGAGGAGAGTGGAGACGGGTGGAGCCCTATGGACCCTGGGACCAGGAGGCCACAGCTGGTGTGTGCAGAGACCTGGACTGTGGCTCTGCTGTTTATGGAGAACAAAGAGGTGGTTTTCCATACAGTTCTGTGTGGTGGGTCACATATGACTGTGTGAAGAAGTCTTCAGTGAGAGGATGTGTCCATAGTTCATCCTCCTCTTCCCGGGGTCTGGAGGTGGTGTGTTCAGGTAAAACTCTGATCTTACATTTTTATGTTTCGCAGATGTTTTTGTAGTCTTTACAAAGAAATGTCAGGTGTAAAATGTTTGACATCCAACCAGAATTTAGATCACACTCCTCTGTATGACACAGAGACACAGGTAAAGTTATTTATATCGCGCTTTTCACAGACACATGTCCCCAAAGATGCATTACAGAACATTATTAATAGAGCGTTATTCATTCACTCCATACCCAGTGGTGGTGCTACTGTTGTAGCCACAGCTGCCCTGGGGCAGACTGACAATCGGTGCCATCGCCCCTTTGACCGCCACCATCACTCACCACACACCACTTTCATACCTATGGTGCGTTTTTTTTGCCTGGAGGAAACCCATCCAGACACGGGGAACTCGAGAAACTGCACACAGAAAGACCCCGGTGACCCGGGGATCGAATCCAGAACCTTCTTGCTGTGAGACGTTAGTGCCCCCGTGCCTCCACTCACAGAGAGAGAGACACAGTATCACACAGGTAACTTGGATTCAAATGCAACACAAAGAGCACAGTCAAAATGCAAAAGTCTTCAGTTCAGTTCAGCAGAAAGCCTCCTTCAGTAGGGAACGTTAACTATGACAAATCAGGCTGATAAACAACAAAGGAATATATGAAAGTATTATGTGAACTAAAATATCCTCCAAAACTGGGAAAATTCTCTAATTAGAAAATGGGCTTGGAATAGACTCAGGAGCAGGTTCTTAATACAGGGAATGATGCAGAATTTGCCAACAACAGATTTCAGAATACAGAGTTCAGATAGAGAGCGTGAGTGTCTCTCTCGACTGTAAAACAATCTAGTAAAGGCTGAATGGGCAGAGGGAGTTTATATAGACTACCCTGGGCTGATTAGGGAATTTCAATTCAATTTATTTTTGTAGAGCCCAAAATCACAACAACATTTGCCTCTAAGGGCGTTCCAAGATTTGGATGAGTAAAACATACACACAGACATATCAAAACAGGAATAAACAACATTCATGTAAAGCAGCAAATGAAACATGGTCCAGTCATCCCCTGTCCTTAGACCCTCCTTCTCAGCAAGGAAAAACTCCAAAAAACCCAGGGTCCTGGGAAAAAGAAGAAACCTCGGGGAGAACTACAGTGAAGGAGGGATCCACTCCCATGGACGGACAGGCTATAGATGTCCAGGCCCGTGGGCCAGTTCGGTATGGCCACAGCTACCCAGGTGGGGGAGGAGCCGGGCGAGGAGGAGGAGGAGGAGCCTGGGCGAGGAGGAGCCGCGCGAGGAGGAGCCGGGCGAGGAGGAGGAGCCGGGCGAGGAGGAGGAGCCGGGCGAGGAGGAGGAGAGGGGTCCAGCTGTGATCAGGCGTCTGAAAGAGTTCCACTCCACAGGGGGAGTGGGACAGGGGACAACATGTGAATAGCAATGAACAAACTACAGATGAGAACATAGTAAGTGATGCTGATGAGAAAAAAGGAGGAAACAGAGGACAGTGCTCAGGTTGCCACACTTCCCCCAGCTTGTTATCTCCTGCAGCAGCTTATCTTAGTGACATCAACTAAGTAACCTGGTCATAAGCTATTCCGAAGAGGAAGGTTTTAAGCCTGGTCTTAAATAAAGAGACTGTGGGAGCCTGTTTAACACCAACAGGGAGTTGATTCCATAACACAGGAGCTTGGTAACTGAAGGCTCTCCCCCCACTGTACTTTTAGACACTCTTGGAACCACTAATAATCCTGCATTCTGAGAGCGAAGTGCTCTATTTGGCTGATAGGGGACAATGGCATCCTGAAGATATGATGGGGCCATATTGTTTAAGGCTTTGTATGTCAGGAGGAGAACTTTGAATTTAATTCTAAACTCGACAGGAAGCCAGTGAAGTGATTTTAACACAGGACTGATGTGATCACGTCTTTTAGTTCCTGTTAGGACTCTGGCCGCTGCATTTTGGACTAACTGGAAGCTTCTTAAAGTACCTTTAGCGCAGACGGTCAGCAGAGAATTACAGTAATCTAGTCTGGATGTAACAAATGCATGGATAAGTTTTTCAGCATCATTTTTAGGCAAAATATTTCTGATTTTAGTTATGTTTCACAGGTGAAAATATGCAGTTTTACAAGCTTGGTTTTATATGAGCTCTGAATGAGAGATTTTGGTCAAATACGACTCCAGGGTTTTTTACAGTAGAGCTAGAGGCTATACTCACATTGTCAAGTGAGATTATCTGGTCGGACAGAGAATCTCTCGGAATGAGAGACAGCTGCAGGAAAAAGAGGGAGGAAGACAGAGCTGGAGCTGGACTGGGGATAAACATGTAAACAATTAGCAAAACTGTGACAGATCCCCCCTCTCGAGGGACGGCTCCTGACATTTGAAAAACAAAGTCTGAACACAGGTGGGAGAAGGGGGATATCACCTGATGACAAGCTAACAGGAGCCCCTAAAAGAGAACACAACTCACGGCAGAAGATGGAGGTGAACTGAGGGCCTCAGTTGGAAACAGTGTCTGAGGGGAGTCCAAGCACCCGGAAAACATGTTGCAACATGAGCTCGGCTGTTTCTTTGGCAGCTGGAAGTTTGGCCAGAGAAATAAAATGGGTCATCTGACTGAACCAGTCAACGACAGATAGGATAGTGGTGAAGTCCAGAGATATATGGCACCAAAGCTGATGGGGAACAGGAAGAGGAAGGAGATGTCCAGCAGGTGCTTGGTAAGTAGGTTTTGACCGGTTACAGACTTGACAGGCATTAACACAATCTCTGGGGTCTTCATTCAGAATTGCTGTTGCAGGACCTCCTTAGTTGGTTGGATGCCGGGATGACTGGTAAGTTTTGAGCTGTGTGCCCACTGTAGAACGTCTGACCTGAGATGTGGTGGAACTAAAAGGGGCAAGTGCTGAGGCCAGGTCGGTCTTCCAAGGCCGCCTTCACTCATTCCTCCATTTCCCAAGATGCTCTTAGTTACTTAGTTTAGTCTTTATTTGAAAGGGACAATGCACAGAGACATTATGCTCATAAAAACAGATGATCTGCACCAGATTATAGCTACATAGCTAGTTTCCATCTGCAGTCCCTTTTGCATAAATAAATTACAGTGAAAACACACAAGTCAACAATAAGAATCAATCACACTTCTGTCATACACACACATACGGCCACATTTACACACTATAAAACACACATAACAGTCAGTATTTACAAGATCATCAATAAAAGACACACAATCAATGTTGGCAGGTTTGATTAGTCTCAAGCCACTTTCTTAGTTCTTGTGAAAAGGTTTTATGGTTTGTTAGACTTTTCAGTTCATTCGGAAGATTGTTCCACTCTTTAATTCCACTGTAGGAAAAGGCTGCTTGAGCAAATGACGTTTTGCGCTTTGGTATAGCACACTGCCCCCTGGTGGAGGCACGTGTGGTTCTGGTTGTGACAGTGGAGGTGTAATGGATAAAGTGTTTGAGAGGTGCGGGAGCTGAGGGATGTAGGATTCTATGAACCGTGCGGATTGAAGCAAATCTTTGTGTGCAAATTTCCCTGCCTTGACGCTGCCGTGCCTTTAAGAGGACGTCATTACTGCCCCTCTTTGACATGCGCACTGTAGCGCAGGTAGCAGTACGCAGGGGGAGTGCCACGGAGAAAGACACGTGTCTATCTTTCTCCACTCTATGTATACTTATTCGTGCGTAAATGAGTAGTAAGTATCTCACTTATTATGGACCTTGTTCAGTATTGTTTGCTGTGCTGCTTACCATTGTTAGTATTTTCGTCCCGATCTAACTTGGTATTCTTGTAAATTTGTCAATTCCCCATCCGATCCGCCATTAATACGTTCTGTATCTTTATTCATATCGTCATGACGTAGTCTCTGACGCCCCCTGTTGGATTTATACCGCGACTATCACCATATTGTGCGTTTTAAACATCTCGTTTTACATACTGTATTTAAACATGTTGATTTACCTTATTTCTTGTATATTTGGTTTGTTTAAGTACAGTTCTAATCATTTGTATATATTTGTTTTTGTTTGTTATAGAATAACCACATCACATCACACACCTTCCCATCATACCGAAACCCAATCGTCAATAAACATTCTTCTATGAATCTCTGGATCTCGCTGCAGTCTTTCTGATCGGAGACTTAGGCCAGACTCCCGTAGGCCAGCATTCATTTCTCATATATTTCACACTTTGGATGTTGTCAAAGCTGAGCAGATGGTATTTTTGAAGGATATTGCAGTTATGATGTGTTCTTGGTTTCTTCTCAAGGACTTTTATGGCTTGTTTGTGGAGTGATTCTAACCGCTTAAGGGTGGTTTTGCTTGACTGTGACCAGCAGGTGATACAGTAATAGAATCAGGACATGATCATTGCATTGAAATAGGTGTGTGCTGCTTCCTGTGTGAGTGAGTTCCTGATGGATTTAAATGTTTTGATATTGTATTGGAGGTTTTGGCACAGTTGTTTGACATGTTTTGTAAAGGTGAGAGTGGGATCTTCCTTAGACTTTGAGAAAATCAAGATGTCGTCAAGGTAAACAAAGACAAACTTGTTGCATATCACAAAGAACATCGTTGACAAGAGCCTGGAACATGGCGGGGGCGTTGGTAAGACCAAGCGGTATGACAAGATACTCGTAATGGTCTGTCAGAGACGGTCTTCCACTCGTCTCCTTCACAGATCTGGACGAGATGGTAAGCGTTGCGCAGGTCAAGTTTTGTGAAAATAACAGCATCCTACAAGAGTTCAAAACCTGACGAGATGAGTGGCTGTGGGTATCGGTTCTTGACTGTAATATTGTTTAGCCCTCTGTAGTCTTTGCAAGGCCTAAGGGTCTTGTCTCTCTTCTCAACAAAGAAGAAAGCCACACCAGCTGGAGACGAAGGGGGATGAATAATTCCTGCAGACAAAGACTCATTCACATACTGTTCCATCGCTTCCCTCTCAGGTCTGGAGAGGGAGTAAATACCACCACGAGGGGGAGAGGTTCCAGGCAGAAGGTCAATGGGAGAGAAGTGATGTTGCCTTGGCCTTGCTGAAAACCTCTTGGAGGTCGTGGTACTCCGCAGAAACTCCTGGTATGTCTGGTTGAAGACCAGAGTTGTCACTAGATTGCGCTGCAGGAATGGCTTGTTTGAGGCAGATCTGACAACAAGATGGGCTCCAGCCAGTTACTGACCCTATAAACCAATCAATATGTGGGTTATGACGGATAAGCCAAGGATCACAGGATGCTATGGAGTCTTTATGATGTCAAAATTTATGGTCTCATGGTAGTAACAAGTGAACTGGAACAGTGCGGAGTAGGGCTGCAACTAACGGTTATTTTCATAATCGATTAATCTGGCGATTATTTTTTCAACTAATCGATTATTAATCGGATAAAAAGAAGGAAAGTGCTCCAAAACTGTGCTAAAAGTAAGTTAGCCGTGCGTCCTGGGTTTACGCATGGAAGCTGTGCTCGCTCTGCCAACCCCTCTCTCCATTATGCACGCGGTCAGATCAACAAAGCTTTGACCAATCACGGTGTTCGTGGGCTTGTACCGCACACTCTGTGATGGACAGGAGCACCAGCGAATCACAGCGCGGAGAAGCGAGGTCCCTACTTCTTACGCACGTGCACACTGACCCAAACAAGTGCTAAACCAACCCGCGGGGGAGTCCTATCGAGCTAAATCGCATTCTTTCCCGATGGAGAGTGTTGGATTACTCACAGAAAGGACTTTTATGCAGATGAGATTTATTTCAGATGGGAAGAAGGCAAAGGTAAGACTTGATTTATTTGATTTGGCTTGATTGACAGCTACTTTTTTCTGTGTTTCTTGGCTGCTAGCTTGGTGAAGGTTTGAGCTACAGAGGCTGATACCGCGGAAGCAGCTTTCAGGCGATATATAACTTATGGGGGAAGGGTGAAGGGTCGTGTTTGCTTTGAGGCAGAAGTTGTAAGAGTGTCAGACAGTTGTATTTTTATATGTGTGGATATAGAGGGCTTCAGTTTGAGATGTGAAGTGCTGTGGTGAAAATTAAGTGGATAAATTGTTAGCCGTGTTTCTGCTGATTCCAACGGTGTATAACATGACAGTGTAGCACTCAGTATGTTGTAAATAGAGATGTATGAATTTACAAAAGAGGCGCTCGTCCCCAAATGTGGTGGCTGTGGGGTTTAAGAGGTTAACTGGACTAGTTAATGGCTTAGAAACACATTGTTCCAATGCAATCGCGGCTAATATGTGCTAACTAGCTAACAGCAAGCAACTTCGGTTTAACTTGTATAGTGTCAAACAATACGTTGTGATTAAAACGTTCCTATTAACTTGTACCAGTAATGCAACCCAACTACTTTTCATGTCAAAAAAAGGTTGCCAATATGTTTGTGAAATCTCACCAGAGTCCGACTGATTTTAAAGGTGAGACGCCATTTCTCAAGTGTCCTCTTTTTTTCCCCGATTCTCCCGCTTGGACTTAATCACGTGAACTAGTCAACTAATCAATTACTAAATTAGTTGCCAACTATTTTAATAGTCGATTTTAATCGATTTAATCGATTAGTTGTTGCAGCCCTAGTGCGAAGTGTTATGGAACCCAAGAGTCTGCTGTCCAGGGCATTAGCAGGTGCAGGTGCTGGAAGAGGTAGTGATTTATCTTTAACTGCAGGCCCAGGTTTTCACCAATAAGACTATTTTCAGAGTCAATAAGAGGGGTCACAGTGTGAGTACCACTCTCAAGCAACAGACGAGCTTGAAACTGATGACGTTTTACAGGGAAATGTGTGGAGGAAAGACTCATCCAGACTTCACTTTTTACAGATGAGCCTGCCCCTTTTATTCAATAACTGGAAAGAAATGACTAGGCTTTCCACAATAGAGACAGAGATTCTCCTGACAGCGGCGATGTCGCTCTTCAGGTGAAAGACTGAAATCTAATGCAGGACGTGAATGTGGTTGGTCGTTGTTCAGGATTTGGTGATCTAACTTGGTTGCCAGATCTATCAAGTTATCAGGATGTGAGGGGAGATTATCAGAAACCAACTCATCCTTTATGTATCAGACCCAAGAGAAAGGCTTCAGTTTGAGCTGTGACGATCCACTGGCTTTGAAGGGCTTGGGTACAGAATTCAGTAGAGCCGTCGGCAACAGTACAGGCCCGGTTGCAATCCCATTAGACCAAACGCTGCATCGTCCAGAGGATGTGGCTCCAAACAATTAGCAAAACTGTGACAGACTGAGAGAGCGAGAGAGACAGTAGGTCTGGTGTTGAACTTGTGTAGTTGTGGTTTCTCGTTTTATTCAAATCTAAATCAGAACATTAGACACTACACTCTCCTCTCACAACAGTAATATGTATATTACCACAGGTATATATCTGCACTACAGCAGTGATGTCACATGTGTGTCCACAGACTCTGTGCGTCTGGTCTCGGGGTCCGGTCTGGTCTCGGGGTCCGGTCTGGTCTCGGGGTCCGGTCTGTGCTCAGGATCAGTGCAGATCTGGGACGGGTCCTGGACCGGGGTCTGTGACGGGGACTTGGGCCAGCGGGGGGCAGAGGTGCTGTGCAGGGAGCTGGGCTGTGGGGCTCCTTCTCTCCTCCAGGGGGCGCTCTCTCCTCTGGGGCAGACGTTCCACTGTGAGGGCCATGAGTCTGCTCTGATGGACTGTCCCCGCTCCGACTCAAGGACCTGCTCCTCTGGAGCCGCTGTCACCCTCACCTGCACAGGTAAAGGGGCGGGGCTTCAGTGCACAGGTAAAGGGGCGGGGCTTCACTCTGTCTCTTGTCTGTTCAGAGCCGCTCAGGCTGGTGGGAGGGGCCAGTCGCTGTGCTGGGACTGTGGAGGTGAAGCACAGAGGAAAGTGGAGACGGGTGGAGCCCGTTGGACGCTGGGACCAGGAGGCCACAGCTGGTGTGTGCAGAGACCTGGACTGTGGCTCTGCTGTTTATGGAGAACAAAGAGATGGTTTTCCACAGAGTCCTGTGTGGGGGGTCACATCTGACTGTGTGAAGAAGTCTTCAGTGAGAGGATGTGTCCGTAGTTCATCCTCCTCCTCTTCCTGGGGTCTGGAGGTGGTGTGTTCAGGTAAAACTCTGATCTTACATTTTTATGTTTCGCAGATGTTTTTGTAGTCTTTACAAAGAAATGTCAGGTGTAAAATGTTTGACATCCAACCAGAATTTAGATCACACTCCTCTGTATGACACAGAGACACAGGTAAAGTTATTTATATCGCGCTTTTCACAGACACATGTCCCCAAAGATGCATTACAGAACATTATTAATAGAGCGTTATTCATTCACTCCATACCCAGTGGTGGTGCTACTGTTGTAGCCACAGCTGCCCTGGGGCAGACTGACAATCGGTGCCATCGCCCCTCCGACCGCCACCATCACTCACCACACACCACTTTCATACCTATGGTGCGTTTTTTTTTGCCTGGAGGAAACCCATCCAGATACGGGGAACTCGAGAAACTGCACACAGAAAGACCCCGGTGACCCGGGGATCGAATCCAGAACCTTCTTGCTGTGAGACGTTAGTGCCCCCGTGCCTCCACTCACAGAGAGAGACACAGTATCACACAGGTAACTTGGATTCAAATGCAACACAAAGAGCACAGTCAAAATGCAAAAGTCTTCAGTTCAGTTCAGCAGAAAGCCTCCTTCAGTAGGTAACGTTAACTATGACAAATCAGGCTGATAAACAACAAAGGAATATATGAAAGTATTATGTGAACTAAAATATCCTCCAAAACTGGGAAAATTCTCTAATTAGAAAATGGGCTTGGAATAGACTCAGGAACAGGTTCTTAATACAGGGAATGATGCAGAATTTGCCAACAACAGATTTCAGAATACAGAGTTCAGATAGAGAGTGTGAGTGTCTCTCTCGACTGTAAAACAATCTAGTAAAGGCTGAATGGGCAGAGGGAGTTTATACAGACTACCCTGGGCTGATTAGGGAATTTCAATTTATTTTGTAGCGCCCAAAATCACAACAACATTTGCCTCTAAGGGCGTTCCAAGATTTGGATGAGTAAAACATACACACAGACATATCAAAACAGGAATAAACAACATTCATGTAAAGCAGCAAATGAAACATGGTCCAGTCATCCCCTGTCCTTAGACCCTCCTTCTCAGCAAGGAAAAAACTCCGAAAAACCCAGGGTCCTGGGAAAAAGAAGAAACCTCGGGGAGAACTACAGTGAAGGAGAGATCCACTCCCATGGACGGACAGGCTATAGATGTCCAGGCCCGTGGGCCAGTTCAGTATGGCCACAGCTACCCAGGTGGGGGAGGAGCCGGGCGAGGAGGAGGAGGAGGAGCCAGGCGAGGAGGAGGAGGAGCGGGGCGAGGAGGAGGAGCCGGGCGAGGAGAGGAGGAGCCGGGAGAGGAGGAGGTGCCGGGTGAGGAGGAGGAGGAGGAGCCAGGCGAGGAGGAGGAGGAGCGGGGCGAGGAGGAGGAGGAGCCGGGCGAGGAGGGGAGGAGCCGGGAGAGGATTTGGAGCCGGGCGAGGAGGAGGAGGAGCCGAGCGAGGAGGAGGAGGAGCCCGGGCGAGGAGGAGGAGGAGCCCGGGCGAGGAGGAGGAGGAGCCGGGCGAGGAGGAGGAGCCGGGCGAGGAGGAGGAGAGGGGTCCAGCTGCCATCAGGCGTCTGAAAGAGTTCCACTCCACAGGGGGAGTGGGACAGGGGACAACATGTGAATAGCAATGAACGAGCTACAGATGAGAACATAGTGAGTGATGCTGATGAGGAAATAGGAGGAAACAGAGGACAGTGCTCAGGTTGCCACACTTCCCCCAGCTTGTTATCTCCTGCAGCAGCTTATCTTAGTGACATCAACTAAGTAACCTGGTCATAAGCTATTCCGAAGAGGAAGGTTTTAAGCCTGGTCTTAAATAAAGAGACTGTGGAGCCTGTTTAACATCAACAGGGAGTTGATTCCATAACACAGGAGCTTGGTAACTGAAGGCTCTCCCCCCACTGTACTTTTAGACACTCTTGGAACCACTAATAATCCTGCATTCTGAGAGCGAAGTGCTCTATTTGGCTGATAGGGGACAATGGCATCCTGAAGATATGATGGGGCCATATTGTTTAAGGCTTTGTATGTCAGGAGGAGAACTTTGAATTTAATTCTAAGCTCGACAGGAAGCCAGTGAAGTGATTTTAACACAGGACTGATGTGATCACGTCTTTTAGTTCCTGTTAGGACTCTGGCCGCTGCATTTTGGACCAACTAGAAGCTTCTTAAAGTACCTTTAGCGCAGACGGTGAGCAGAGAATTACAGTAATCTAGTCTGGATGTAACAAATGCAGGGATAAGTTTTTCAGCATAATTTTTAGGCAAAATATTTCTGATTTTAGTTATGTTTCACAGGTGAAAATATGCAGTTTTACAAGCTTGGTTTATATGAGCTGTGAATGAGAGATTTTGGTCAAATACGACTCCAAGGTTTTTTACAGTAGAACTAGAGGCTATACTCACATTGTCAAGTGAGATTATCTGGTCGGACAGAGAATCTCTCGGAATGAGAGACAGCTGCAGGAAAAAGAGGGAGGAAGACAGAGGTGGAGCTGGACTGGGGATAAACATGTAAACAATTAGCAAAACTGTGACAGATCCCCCCTCTCGAGGGACGGCTCCTGACATTTGAAAAACAAAGTCTGAACACAGGTGGGAGAAGGGGGATATCACCTGATGACAAGCTAACAGGAGCCCCTAAAAGAGAACACAACTCACGGCAGAAGATGGAGGTGAACTGAGGGCCTCAGTTGGAAACAGTGTCTGAGGGGAGTCCAAGCACCCGGAAAACATGTTGCAACATGAGCTCGGCTGTTTCTTTGGCAGCTGGAAGTTTGGCCAGAGAAATAAAATGGGTCATCTGACTGAACCAGTCAACGACAGATAGGATAGTGGTGAAGTCCAGAGATATATGGCACCAAAGCTGATGGGGAACAGGAAGAGGAAGGAGATGTCCAGCAGGTGCTTGGTAAGTAGGTTTTGACCGGTTACAGACTTGACAGGCATTAACACAATCTCTGGGGTCTTCATTCAGAATTGCTGTTGCAGGACCTCCTTAGTTGGTTGGATGCCGGGATGACTGGTAAGTTTTGAGCTGTGTGCCCACTGTAGAACGTCTGACCTGAGATGTGGTGGAACTAAAAGGGGCAAGTGCTGAGGCCAGGTCGGTCTTCCAAGGCCGCCTTCACTCATTCCTCCATTTCCCAAGATGCTCTTAGTTAGTTAGTTTAGTCTTTATTTGAAAGGGACAATGCACAGAGACATTATGCTCATAAAAACAGATGATCTGCACCAGATTATAGCTACATAGCTAGTTTCCCTCTGCAGTCCCTTTTGTATAAATAAATTACAGTGAAAACACACAAGTCAACAATAAGAATCAATCACACTGCCCATTCTGTCATACACACACATACGGCCACATTTACACACTATAAAACACACATAACAGTCAGTATTTACAAGATCATCAATAAAAGACACACAATCAATGTTGGCAGGTTTGATTAGTCTCAAGCCACTTTCTTAGTTCTTGTGAAAAGGTTTTATGGTTTGTTAGACTTTTCAGTTCATTCGGAAGATTGTTCCACTCTTTAATTCCACTGTAGGAAAAGGCTGTTTGAGCAAATGACGTTTTGCGCTTTGGTATAGCACACTGCCCCCTGGTGGAGGCACGTGTGGTTCTGGTTGTGACAGTGGATGTGTAATGGATAAAGTGTTTGAGAGGTGCGGGAGCTGAGGGATGTAGGATTCTATGAACCGTGCGGATTGAAGCAAATCTTTGGATGTTGTCAAAGCTGAGCAGATGGTATTTTTGAAGGATATTGCAGTTATGATGTGTTCTTGGTTTCTTCTCAAGGACTTTTATGGCTTGTTTGTGGAGTGATTCTAACCGCTTAAGGGTGGTTTTGCTTGACTGTGACCAGCAGGTGATACAGTAATAGAATCAGGACATGATCATTGCATTGAAATAGGTGTGTGCTGCTTCCTGTGTGAGTGAGTTCCTGATGGATTTAAATGTTTTGATATTGTATTGGAGGTTTTGGCACAGTTGTTTGACATGTTTTGTAAAGGTGAGAGTGGGATCTTCCTTAGACTTTGAGAAAATCAAGATGTCGTCAAGGTAAACAAAGACAAACTTGTTGCATATCACAAAGAACATCGTTGACAAGAGCCTGGAACATGGCGGGGGCGTTGGTAAGACCAAGCGGTATGACAAGATACTCGTAATGGTCTGTCAGAGACGGTCTTCCACTCGTCTCCTTCACAGATCTGGACGAGATGGTAAGCGTTGCGCAGGTCAAGTTTTGTGAAAATAACAGCATCCTACAAGAGTTCAAAACCTGACGAGATGAGTGGCTGTGGGTATCGGTTCTTGACTGTAATATTGTTTAGCCCTCTGTAGTCTTTGCAAGGCCTAAGGGTCTTGTCTCTCTTCTCAACAAAGAAGAAAGCCACACCAGCCGGAGACGAAGGGGGATGAATGATTCCTGCAGCCAAAGACTCATTCACATACTGTTCCATCTCTTCCCTCTCAGGTCTGGAGAGGGAGTAAATACCACCATGATGTTGCCTTGGCCTTGCTGAAAACCTCTTGGAGGTCGTGGTACTCCACAGAAACTCCTGCTATGTCTGGTTGAAGACCAGAGTTGTCACTAGATTGCGCTGCAGGAATGGCTTCTTTGAGGCAGATCTGACAACAAGATGGGCTCCAGCCAGTTACTGACCCTATAAACCAATCAATATGTGGGTTATGATGGATAAGCCAAGGATCACAGGATGCTGTGGAGTCTTTATGATGTCAAAATGGATGGTCTCATGGTAGTAACAAGTGAACTGGAACAGTGCGAAGTGTTATGGAACCCAAGAGTCTGCTGTCCAGGGCATTAGCAGGTACAGGTGCTGGAAGAGGTAGTGATTTATCTTTAACTGCAGGCCCAGGTTTTCACCAATAAGACTAAGACTAATTTCAGAGTCAATAAGAGGGGCCACAGTGTGAGTACCACTCTCAAGCAACAGACGAGCTTGAAACTGATGACGTTTTACAGGGAAATGTGTGGAGGAAAGACTCATCCAGACTTCACTTTTTACAGATGAGCCTGCCCCTTTTATTCAATAACTGGAAAGAAATGACTAGGCTTTCCACAGTAGAGACAGAGATTCTCCTGACAGCGGCGATGTCGCTCTTCAGGTGAAAGACTGAAATCTAATGCAGGACGTGAATGTGGTTGGTCGTTGTTCAGGATTTGGTGATCTAACTTGGTTGCCAGATCTATCAAGTTATCAGGATGTGAGGGGAGATTATCAGAAACCAACTCATCCTTTATGTATCAGACCCAAGAGAAAGGCTTCAGTTTGAGCTGTGACGATCCACTGGCTTTGAAGGGCTTGGGTACAGAATTCAGTAGAGCCGTCGGCAACAGTACAGGCCCCGTTGCAATCCCATAAGACCAAACGCTGCATCGTCCAGAGGATGTGGCTCCAAACAATTAGCAAAACTGTGACACACTGAGAGAGCGAGAGAGACAGTAGGTCTTGTGTTGAACTTGTGTAGTTGTGGTTTCTCGTTTTACTCAAATCTAAATCAGAACATTAGACACTACACTCTCCTCTCACAACAGTAATATGTATATTACCACAGGTATATATCTGCACTACAGCAGTGATGTCTTGTGTGTGTCCACAGACTCGGTGCGTCTGGTCTCGGGGTCCGGTCTGGTCTCGGGGTCCGGTCTGTGCTCAGGATCAGTGCAGATCTGGAACGGGTCCTGGACCGGGGTCTGTGACGGGGACTTAGGCCAGCGGGGGGCAGAGGTGCTGTGCAGGGAGCTGGGCTGTGGGGCTCCTTCTCTCCTCCAGGGGGCGCTCTCTCCTCTGGGGCAGACGTTCCACTGTGAGGGCCATGAGTCTGCTCTGATGGACTGTCCCCGCTCCGACTCAAGGACCTGCTCCTCTGGAGCCGCTGTCACCCTCACCTGCACAGGTAAAGGGGCGGGGCTTCAGTGCACAGGTAAAGGGGCGGGGCTTCACTCTATGTTCAGACTGCAGGGTTTAATGCTCAATTTGGATATTTTGTGAAATCCGATTTTTTTTCCCATGTAGTTCACATTACCAATTAAATGCGACTTGTTTGTGATCTCCAGTGTGACCTTTAAATGCCACAGATTTGTCCCACATGAGCACTGGACGACACAAAGACATCACAGCAGCTCAGTGTTTATGGAAGTCGCCTAAACCTAAACCCTAACAATTTTACAGATGCTGTCTTTCCACTGTCGCAGGAGGAAACACGTCTTCGGTCTATTTCAGTAGCGAACACGTCGGCGTTGGGCTGTATTGGCTCACAGCAGGTGCTTGTTGCAGCACAACAGCCAACTTCTCGTTTGTTGATGCCGTGTAGGTCGGGTGAATGTGACCTGGCCGTTCAGACTGAAGTTGCATGTCAAAAGATCAAATCTGTTTCGGTTTTAGGAGCACATATTCAAGTGGCCTGGGTTGCATTTGAAAAAATCGTATCTGTGTCGTTCAGATGGTTATTAAAAGATCAGATTACAGGTCACATAAAAAAAATCGCCATTGTCTTGTCTGTTCAGAGCCGCTCAGGCTGGTGGGAGGGACCAGTCGCTGTGCTGGGACTGTGGAGGTGAAGCACAGAGGAGAGTGGAGACGGGTGGAGGAGTTCTTCTCTGGACTCTGGGACCTGGAGGCCACGTCTCTGCACACAGCTGGTGTGTGCAGAGACCTGGACTGTGGCTCTGCTGTTTATGGAGAACAAAGAGTTGGTTTTCCACAGAGTCCTGTGTGGTTGGTCTCATCTGACTGTGTGAAGACGTCCACAGTGAGAGGATGTGTCTCTGGTTCATTCCCCTCCTCTTCCTGGGGTCTGGAGGTGGTGTGTTCAGGTAAAACTCTGATCTTACATTTTTATGTCTCTCAGATGTTTTTTCTAGTTGCTCCAGGTGTAAAATGGTTTAGTCCTGGTTTAGTCCTGGTTTAGTCCTGGTTTAGTCCTGGTTTAGTCCTGGTTTAGTCCTGGTTTAGTCCTGGTTTCTGAGCTGTGTTCTGTTGTTTCAGGTCAAGGCCAGAGGCGGCGCTAGAGAGAGGCCCCGGCTGTGAGACCTGTTCAGATCTGAATTGGTCCTGTTTCAGATATATTAGCTTCATTAGCTTCATTAGCTTCAATAGAATTGTCAGTATCTTTTACTGTATTCATCATCATTATTATTATCATTATTGATATTGTTTTCTCTTAGCTGACACAACCCAAAACATGCACTGTAGGTGTTAAAGTTTTGTGTGAGTGTTGGTGGTGGTCGGCGCCTCCGTCAGTCTGTCCCAGGGCAACTGTGGCTACAACAGTAGCACCACCACCGGGTCTGGAGTGACTGAAGATGCTCTGTAATAATCCTCTGTAAAGCGTTTTTGTGACATCTGTCTGTGAAAAGCGCTGTATAAATAAACACTGACATAAGTCTGTGAAATGTCTGTATCAGTCTTTATAATTCTGGGATCCCGGAGCACCTGGAGTTCAAGGCCACTGAAAAGAACATTTTGCAGTATGACTGCGTTAAGTAAGTCTGAAATGAATATAATGAGATTATTGTTCACAGTAAAAACAGCTGCATGTGAGTGTGTTACAGAAGCAGAGGACAATCCAAAATGAACACATTATCTTTGTGAAATATGATCAGGGGGAATATCACTGCTTCACTGCAGTACAATAGGACATTCTTATAGTACATGTACTGCAGTACAATAGGACATTCTTATAGTACATGTACTGCAGTACAATAGTACATTCTTATAGTACATGTACTGCAGTACAATAGGACATTCTTATAGTACATGTACTGCAGTACAATAGGACATTCTTATAGTACATGTACTGCAGTACAATAGTACATTCTTATAGTACATGTACTGCAGTACAATAGGACATTCTTATAGTACATGTACTGCAGTACAATAGGACATTCTTATAGTACATGTACTGCAGTACAATAGGACATTCTTATAGTACATGTACTGCAGTACAATAGGACATTCTTATAGTACATGTACTGCAGTACAATAGGACATTCTTATAGTACATGTACTGCAGTACAATAGGACATTCTTATAGTACATGTACTGCAGTACAATAGTACATTCTTATAGTACATGTACTGCAGTACAATAGTACATTCTTATAGTACATGTACTGCAGTACAATAGGACATTCTTATAGTACATGTACTGCAGTACAATAGGACATTCTTATAGTACATGTACTGCAGTACAATAGGACATTCTTATAGTACATGTACTGCAGTACAATAGTACATTCTTATAGTACATGTACTGCAGTACAATAGGACATTCTTATAGTACATGTACTGCAGTACAATAGGACATTCTTATAGTACATGTACTGCAGTACAATAGTACATTCTTATAGTACATGTACTGCAGTACAATAGTACATTCTTATAGTACATGTACTGCAGTACAATAGGACATTCTTATAGTACATGTACTGCAGTACAATAGGACATTCTTATAGTACATGTACTGCAGTACAATAGTACATTCTTATAGTACATGTACTGCAGTACAATAGGACATTCTTATAGTACATGTACTGCAGTACAATAGGACATTCTTATAGTACATGTACTGCAGTACAATAGGACATTCTTATAGTACATGTACTGCAGTACAATAGTACATTCTTATAGTACATGTACTGCAGTACAATAGGACATTCTTATAGTACATGTACTGCAGTACAATAGGACATTCTTATAGTACATGTACTGCAGTACAATAGGACATTCTTATAGTACATGTACTGCAGTACAATAGTACATTCTTATAGTACATGTACTGCAGTACAATAGGACATTCTTATAGTACATGTACTGCAGTACAATAGTACATTCTTATAGTACATGTACTGCAGTACAATAGGACATTCTTATAGTACATGTACTGCAGTACAATAGGACATTCTTATAGTACATGTACTGCAGTACAATAGTACATTCTTATAGTACATGTACTGCAGTACAATAGTACATTCTTATAGTACATGTACTGCAGTACAATAGGACATTCTTATAGTACATGTACTGCAGTACAATAGTACATTCTTATAGTACATGTACTGCAGTACAATAGTACATTCTTATAGTACATGTACTGCAGTACAATAGGACATTCTTATAGTACATGTACTGCAGTACAATAGTACATTCTTATAGTACATGTACTGCAGTACAATAGTACATTCTTATAGTACATGTACTGCAGTACAATAGGACATTCTTATAGTACATGTACTGCAGTACAATAGTACATTCTTATAGTACATGTACTGCAGTACAATAGGACATTCTTATAGTACATGTACTGCAGTACAATAGGACATTCTTATAGTACATGTACTGCAGTACAATAGTACATTCTTATAGTACATGTACTGCAGTACAATAGGACATTCTTATAGTACATGTACTGCAGTACAATAGTACATTCTTATAGTACATGTACTGCAGTACAATAGTACATTCTTATAGTACATGTACTGCAGTACAATAGGACATTCTTATAGTACATGTACTGCAGTACAATAGTACATTCTTATAGTACATGTACTGCAGTACAATAGGACATTCTTATAGTACATGTACTGCAGTACAATAGTACATTCTTATAGTACTTGTAATTCGTTACTATCAAAAGAGACGTAAATAAACGGCACATCTCACCATGAATCAAATGTCAGTATAGAGTGAAAAACATTCAGATAAACTTATTATGAACAAATATATGTTTTCATTTTAAACTCACAGTTGTTAAGGTCACATAAGTCACATTTATCATGGACACGTCCTCAGTGATGAAGCTGTTTAGGGGCTCCTCAGACAAGAGACAAGAAACCACCATTTTACTGTTTCACTTCTGCAGGATATTAGAAGTTAAACCTCCGCCTCAGTGGGTCTGGACCTCCTCAGTGGGTCTGGACCTCCTCAGTGGGTCTGGACCTTCTCCTCAGTGGGTCTGGACCTCCTCCTCAGTGGGTCTGGACCTCCTCAGTGGGTCTGGACCTCCTCAGTGGGTCTGGACCTTCTCCTCAGTGGGTCTGGACCTCCTCCTCAGTGGGTCTGGACCTCCTCAGTGGGTCTGGACCTCCTCCTCAGTGGGTCTGGACCTCCTCAGTGGGTCTGGACCTCCTCCTCAGTGGGTCTGGACCTCCTCCTCAGTGGGTCTGGACCTCCTCCTCAGTGGGTCTGGACCTCCTCAGTGGGTCTGGACCTCCACTTCAGTGGGTCTGGACCTCCTCAGTGGGTCTGGACCTCCTCCTCAGTGGGTCTGGACCTCCTCCTCAGTGGGTCTGGACCTCCACCTCAGTGGGTCTGGACCTCCTCCTCACTGGGTCTGGACCTCCTCCTCAGGGGGTCTGGACCTCCTCAGTGGGTCTGGACCTCCACCTCAGTGGGTCTGGACCTCCTCAGTGGGTCTGGACCTCCTCCTCAGTGGGTCTGGACCTTCTCCTCAGTGGGTCTGGACCTCCTCCTCAGTGGTTTATGATCCTTATTCCAAGAACTTACCTTTTTTCAGTGTTTGTCGATTTTTCCCCAAAGAACCGGACTGGTGCTTGAAGAAAAGTTTAAAGACAAATCTAATAAATGTAAATATGATTTATTTTACAGATAATTGAGGCAGCCAATTAACAGACAATTTCAACAGTAAGTAGAAAGACCAGGAACAAGAGCGTTTGTCCTGTATTTACAGTTTCTATACGGATGCCCTCGTTATTGCAGTATCATGAAGAAATGGAGCGTGTTCATGTTTGTTTTCCTGTGAGCTTCGTCTTGTGTCAGAGTTTCCAGTCAGGCGCTTTATGATAGTGAAATCTGACTCCTTAAGGATGAAAACTAGAGAACAAAATGAACTTTTCTGTCATTCTTGTTTATTACTAGCCAAACAGTTTATTCATAAATGTAAATTCTCAAATACAAAAGTTTGCTCCAAATTTATCAAAATGAATTTTCCTAATTTTCGAGTCTTGTGCCATAATAACTCTGTTGTCGTCAGTAATGTTGTGCAGTCAGACCTCGTACATTATATTATTTTATGTTATCGCTGAAATCAAAATCTGTATGAACTTGAACTTTTTTTTTTTTTTTTCAAACTTTCATGTTTGTACCATAAAAGTGAACAGTTGGGCACTTTTTTGTAGTGATGGTGAGATGAAGCCCCATGAAGCACTGAAGCTTCCGTCCAATTGCGCGACTCTTGAGCCAACGCTTCAAGGTGCTTCATTTGCTCCACTGCGCCATCAAGTGGCCAGAAAATGTATAACAGGCAGAGTGATAATCGTACAGTCAACATGATCATCGTGGTTCTGATGGAAAGATTTATATTGAACAAATGAATGATTAAATATTTGAATGTTTGTGATATCAACATGTGAATTTATTATTATTTTATTAGCATGGGGTCTGTTTTCATGATACAATGGTCAGGTTAAAAGAAAAAGTAAGAACCAATTGGAGATAGAGATGTAATGTAATAGCCACAAAATGTGAGGGGGGATCCATTGCGTTTCACTGGCGCTTATGTTTCGAATCGCGCGCTAAATCTGCAAACCATTTCTTGAACCAGTCACGTGGTGCGGCCGGTTCGCGAGGCTTCAAACGTCACCGCACGCGTCACCGATACGAGCCTCGATACGCGCTTCACCAAAGCCTTCCTGGACTACTCGGCACACGCTTCGAAGCCTCGACACGGAGGACACATCACTACTTTTTTGGTCCTTAACAACTGCGATAATAGAAAACAGTTGTTGGGAATTGACTTGTCGTGGACATTCACCATGTGCGCTCTTGTCTCGAGTCACAGTGAGCAACACGATAATAATCAGAGTATTACAATACAGTGATCCCTCGTTTATCGCGGGGGTCACGTTCCAAAAAGAACCCGCGATAGGCGAAATCCGTGAAGTATCAGCTTTATTTTTTACAATTATTATACAATACAATACTGTACTATAGAATGAAACCAAAGATCAAATCCTGTTTTCAGGCTCAAGCATTTAAAAATATAGACGTTTTCTTACAAATAACTATGATAGTTTTTAAAAAATGCTGTAAAATAATAATTCATACGAACACGAGGTCGGACATTGTGACTCACGTGTATTTCACAGTCCATCTGACTGAGCCTCTTCCTCCTGACTCCTGTAGCGTCTCTTTCTCCTGAAGGCTGTGGTGCAGGTGTCTTCTCCCGTCGTCCTTATGTTATTTTCCTCCTTCTTTATGGCACCCATGTTTTCTTTTCTGTGGGAGACGCTCCAAACGGCTCTTTGAGTGTTAAAGGTGCTGACCCCTGGTCTAAGTGAAAGACCAGTCAACTTTTATCACTTCTAGACTACAGTCCCTTGGCCAATCAGGATTCAGAACACAATGCACTGTTAAAAAAAATAAAAATAAAAAAGCATAAAAAAATCCGCGAAACAGCGAAGCCGAAAGATGAACCGCGTTCTAGCGAGGATCACTGTACACTTGTTCAAACATGCCCAAAAAGTAGTTTTTGGCCTCGGAAAAAAATAAAAATAAAAGGCCTTCCTGAAGACATACATTTTTTAAAGTTCATATTGTAAAAATACAGAAGAATCCCTACAAAATCCGACCATTATGAAAGCTGTGGACGCCCTGTCAGCCGAACACAGGCAGTTTGATTTCTCTAAAAATATATTGTGCGTCTATAGGAGTTTTTTCTTGGGCTGCAGCTGCAGTTCCTCGCTCGGCCACACGTCAGTCTGTGGTCACGGATAGAGGGGGCGGGGCTTATCCAGCTCTTATTATACATCCACGGCACCGACACGGGGCTTCGTTTGCGCCGCACATGCGCAGAGGCTTCAGTGTCGCTGGACCCGTCACTATATTTTTATTTATTTAACTTTATTTACCCAGGAAAGTCCCATTGAGACACTAATCTCTTTTTCAAGGAAGTCCTGCCATGTACACATCACTTTCACACTAGGCAATGTGGGTGATGTGTCTTGCCTAAGGACACAACGACAGTTTTTTGCAATTGGCGCCCCCCTGTGGCACCTGGAATTCCCAGTGGTCTCCCATCCAAGTACTAACCAGGCCCTGCTGAGCTTCTGAGATCTGACGGGTACATGAACATTATGTTAGAAAGTTGGTTAAAAATTCTGAAAAAAGTATTTTTTTCATATGTATGAAAAGAAAAGAGTGGGACCTTTTATAGTGATTATTATTATTATTATTATCCATCCATCCATCTTCTCCCGCTATTATTATTATTATTATTATTATTATTATTATTATTATTATTATTATTATTATTATTATTATTATTATTATTATTATTATTACAAATATGAATCCATCATTTTGTTATAGCATTCTAAAAAGTTGACTTTTTTATCAAAGGCCCACAAAGATCTTTTTTTTTTTCTCTTTTTTTTCTTTCTGCTAAAAGCACAAAACTGTAGAGGAGGGATATATCATAAATATTTAACACATTTGAAATGGCCAGTTTTTTGTGATTTTATTCACAAACCACAGCATATTCAGTACAAACAAATGTCATTTGAAGAGTCTACAGTGTCTCCCCTCCTGGGCTGTGCCAGTAATGGCCTCTTTTACAGAACAAAAGCAGCTGAAGACAGGATGTTCGCTAAAATCCTTCTGGTTAATCGACCCGTCTCTGGTTTTAAAGGTAGAAAAATCAAATGACCCTCTGGGACTTCTAGTGATTTAAATATACTCCTCAATTATAGTTTGGTATGTGGTGTTAAACTAAATGCCCTTTAGCCAGTTTCACTTGTGGCCCTGATTTGGAGCATTTACTCCATTAATTTAATCATTTGCAGCACAAAAATTCCATAAACAAGTTCTTAGGCCAAATAAAACCAATAATGCTTTATTCCTCTTTTTAAAGGCATCTAATGTGTAATGTATCATACCGGCTGTTCCATATTCCTGGCGTTTATTACGCCTATTCTGGGCAATACTATTTCTGCTAAGGTCATCTGGAACATGCATAATGTCATATTATGATGTGTTTATTTTATTTTCATATCAAAGAACCGTTTATATTAAAAGTAATAATGTCGTAATCGCAGTAAAATATCCGAACATCGGATTCACTTCCAGTCCATTTTGGGGACTATTATATTTAAAACTAAGGAACAAAGCACCCTTCTAATGTGTGTCTCCAAGGAATTTAAGCTTATATTCACTATTACGTATTTCCGTAGTTTGGCCAAAGAAGGATTTGTGTCAGAAAAAAGAGCAGAGAGCGGTGCGCAATTGGACCAATCAGCTGTGAGGAACGGCGCAGCCTCTTTGCATGGGGCGGGTATAAATAGAGCGGACAGGCGCTCGGCTCGACACTTGTTCGTCTGCGCTCAGAAGAACACACATCATGCCTGATCCAGCAAAGACCGCGCCCAAGAAGGGCTCCAAGAAAGCCGTGACCAAGACCGCGGGCAAAGGCGGCAAGAAGAGGAGAAAGACCAGGAAGGAGAGCTACGCCATCTACGTGTACAAGGTGCTGAAGCAGGTGCACCCCGACACCGGCATCTCCTCCAAGGCCATGAGCATCATGAACTCTTTCGTCAACGACATCTTCGAGAGGATCGGCGGAGAGGCCTCCCGCCTGGCGCACTACAACAAGCGCTCCACCATCACCTCCAGGGAGATCCAGACCGCCGTGCGCCTCCTGCTGCCCGGAGAGCTGGCCAAGCACGCCGTGTCCGAGGGCACCAAGGCTGTCACCAAATACACCAGCTCTAAGTAAACTGCGCCTGCGCAAAACCTGAAACAACGGCCCTTTTCAGGGCCACCCACACCTAGAAAAGAGCATTTGCTGAAACTCCAACGGTATAAAAAAACACTAAAAAAACACTTAAAGCAGCATGTCTCAACTGTGAAACATGCGAGCTGCCTCCTTTACGATTGCTTCGCCAATGCAACGCACTTTACCGTAAATTTATCGTTATGCCAAACTTGAGTTTATAAATTAAACTCTTGTTTCCATTCCTTTGCCGTTGCAGCTTTGGGAATTTGGTGGTGCGTGTACGCTGGCAGCAGAACTGCTCTGAGTAACTTAGATTTTTCTGATGAGCAAGCGCCAAATTACAAAATACACCTATTGATAACATTGTAGTTTACCATATATTTACCAAATATCCAAAAATACATTAACATTGCATGAATGTTGACTTAAAACCAAGAACTCGCTGTATTAAATGGAATGAATTTGCATTTTAACAGTTTAATTTGAACTGCCCTCCACCATCAATATTGTAGAGAATGCTGTCATTACATCGGAAGTCTTTTCAAGGCTTCTTGTTGTATCGTCCAGTCTGTGATGGGTAAGGTACATTACAGAGAGTTTGAACATATGCTGACAATCCATTCATTATGAGATAGCGCAAGTTTTATGACGTGAAAATGAAGAACATAATATACTAATGCGATCTTTTTTTAACAACACATCTATTGTTTCGGTAAACGGCCGTTGGAATATGAATGGCCTCGCCCACAGCCTGTTTTCCCTCACGTCCGCATAAGCTGCATAAAACCAGCGGCGCAAAGCCGGGTTCATTAGTGTCATCTATTACGAAGAAACAGTCAAGATGAGCGGCCGTGGAAAGGGAGGCAAAGGACTCGGGAAAGGAGGCGCCAAGCGTCACCGCAAAGTTCTCCGTGACAACATCCAGGGCATCACCAAGCCCGCTATCCGCCGTCTGGCTCGCCGCGGTGGAGTGAAACGTATCTCCGGTCTGATCTATGAGGAGACTCGCGGAGTGCTCAAGGTTTTCCTGGAGAACGTGATCCGCGACGCCGTCACCTACACCGAGCACGCCAAGAGGAAGACCGTGACCGCCATGGACGTGGTGTACGCGCTGAAGAGACAGGGCCGCACTCTGTACGGCTTCGGAGGTTAAATATACCGACCTGAACTTAAACCCCAACGGCTCTTTTAAGAGCCACCCACAAATTTGAAAGAACTAACTTGTGTTGATTAATAATTAAGGATATGCTTATTAATTCTTCATAGGTTTATATATTGTTTTGTAACGTTGTTTTGGTGCTCTTAAAATGTAACTGTTTGTTAAGTAGTGATGGCGACATTAAGCACGGAAACGTCCTTCAATTACTTTAAGGTGTCTCACTTGCTCCACTGCGCCGTCATGTGGCCGAAAATGTATTACAGGCAGAGGCATAGAGCAATCAATATGATCATCGTGCTTCTGATGCAAAGATTTGTATTGAACAAAGTATTAAATGTTTGATTTTATTATCATGGAGACCGTTTTCGTGACACAATGGTCAAAAACAAAATTGTAAATAGGGATGTAATGTAATAACCCAAAACCACAAAACCTGAGGGAGGATCCGATGCGTACTTGTGTTTCGAAACGCCAAATCAGCGAACCATTTCCTGTACCAGTCACGTGGTACGGCAGGTTCACGTGGCTTCGAACGTCACCACACGTCACCAATACGCGCCTCGATACGGTGGATGTAAGAGTTCTATGATCGAAACGTGCCCATGGATGTATCATAGATTTTATTATAGTTCTATGTACGCGCCTCACCAAAGCCTTCCTGGATCCTGCACACGCTTCGAAGCTTCGACATGGGGACACATCACCGCTGTTATGTCCATTGTGCAAAGGCAGGATAAGTCCCAATATACTGTATTACAACTGTTTTGGTCTGCTCACCATAGTAATGTCCAGTGTCCAGTAATGTGAGTGTTTAGAAGTGTAATGCTGTAGCAATAATAGTTAATGTTAATTGTTATAGTGTCACATTAATTAAAAGGTCATGCATGTAAGAAAAGAACACTAGGAGAGGGACAGCTCCTCAGGAAGGTCATTTATTATTTTTCAAATATCTGTGTTTTTACATGTGACTTTATCACAATCGTATTATTACGTTCCAGAAATAATTCCATTCAATGCTGTTGCTGGATTTCAGATGACCTCAGAACATTGTATTGGCCAATTCTATTTAATACAGATGAGACAGTAACATTTTATATTGTTAAAATGCAGCTCTTATTGTCACTGTAATACAGTGAGTTCAGGGATCCAGTCACTAATAGAAATGATCAGGTTCAACATTTGTGAATGTACCCTTTATTTCACGGAAAAGTACAATGGGAAAAAACTGGCTCTTTCCCTCCAATCTGAGATTACGGTATCATCATTCTAGACTCTAAAACCACCAATTCCAAACACAGATGTGTCCTGCAGCCTGGCGTCGCTGCACTGCACAACAGAACAGACTCTTCTAAACCTCATTCTTCCTCCGTTCTGTTTTTAGTTGGTGATGAAATTGGTCATTACCTCCGTGAAGTCGCCCCCATCAAACACAAACCTACACTAAAAACTATGTCAAGGTTGTGCTGATTTTACTTACTGCTGGTGTAAAATGATAACCCAAACTGCGGTGTCAAAGTAATCAAAAGTTGTGATAGTCCAAAAGTGGCCCACGATGTTATACAGTTTGGTTTATTTTTAACGCAGTGTGTATATTATGGAACATGACGAAATAAGCTCAAATATATCACTAAAAACTCAATAAATGCGGTCAACAGATGAGTCCGTGGGCACCTATAAAACAGGAGTTGACTAATTGACAAAAATATGATGAGTACAGAAATCAACTTTTGGTGCGTGCAAATGCAAAATAAATCTGATAATCAAATACACACAACCTTATCAATTGCTTTGTAGAGTGACAAGTATTTGAAAAAGTTATTTTGAAATACAATGTAGATGATCTTCTAATCTTTCATTTCTGTCTTCAGAATCAATAATAAATTACATTGCTAGAATCAGATGTTTAAATTTATAATTAGATAATCTAACTCAGAAATCTGGTTAGTCAGATTTGAATGTAAACATAACCATTAAAATTCGCCAAAACAACAGCAACTCCCAAATGGACAAGTGAAGTGAAGCCAACACTGTGTTAATATGAATATTGTGTCATGTTAAAAGAACATGAAGAATAACACAAACTGACGGAGGCTCCTCCGCAGTTGTGTTTACTACCGCCACAGAATCGGTTAACTACAACTAAACGCTTCAGCCACTTCACGAGTTTAACTTTAAAACTTAGTGTTTGACGTCTCCTTACTTGATCTAAATACAAAGTATTTCTTATTTATCTCTGTTTTGTCCAGTTTAAGGCAAAATGTTGGAAAAAGTCAAAGCCGAGAGTCTCGCTCGTCGGAATATGGTCAGAGTTTGACGGCTTGTAATGTAAAACCCAGGATCTTGTGTGTACAGAGGTGCGTTAAATGAAAAGATCCACTTGTGCACTAAAGCCTGATATGAAGGAGTCGATGTATAATGTGTGACATTTGTGCATTTTTAAGTTTAAACTGCGAAGAAAAAACACAGAGCGGAGCCACGGGCGCCGAGCAGAGCATATTGAGTCTCTACGGTTCTCATGTCTGCTATAACCGTCCTCCGCGCGCGGCCCGGGCACAGACTCGGATCTGAACACGACTCCCGAACCATGGCAGAGACCGCACCCGCACCGGCCCCCGCTCCGGCCAAAGCCAAGGCCCCCAAGAAGAAGGCCGCGGCCAAGAAGACGGAGGGCCCCAGCCTGCAGAAGCTCATCACCGGAGAGATCGCCGCGTCCAAGGAGCGCAAAGGCGTCTCCGTGGCCGCCCTGAAGAAGGCTCTGGCCGCGAAGGGCGTGGATGTGGCCAAGGCCAACAAGCGCATCAACACCGCCCTGAAGAAACTGGTGACTTCAGGCGCCGTGAGCCAGACCAAGGGCACGGGCGCTTCCGGCTCCTTCAAACTGGCCAAGCCCGAGGCCAAGCCCAAGACCGTGAAGAAGAAGGCCGCCGCCAAACCCAAGAAGCCCGCGGCCAAGAAAGCGGCCAGCCCCAAGAAGAAGGCGGCCGTCAAGAAGCCCGCGGCCAAGAAGCCCAAGTCCCCGGCCAAGAAAGCAGCGCCCAAAAAGGCAGCGGCGCCCAAGAAAGCAGCGGCCAAGAAGCCCGCCAAGAGCCCCAAGAAAGCGGCTCCCAAGAAGCCCAAAGCCGTCAAGAAGAGCCCCAAGAAGGCCCCCGCGAAGAAGGCCGCCCCCAAGAAGGCCAAGAAGTAAACACCGACTCCCGCCACACAAAGGCTCTTTTAAGAGCCACCACTTCCACTAAAGAGCTCATCTTTCTCTTCCTCTAATCGTGTTCATGAGCCCACTGCTCTTCTGTGGCTGCTCCGTTACCTCACGGGTCCCCGTCACTGCAGTTACAAGAATTAACTAATATTCATGAGAAATAATAGTCTATGATATCACAGTACAGTAGCAGCCATATTGTGCCTATTCATAGTATGGTATACTTTTATACAATTCTATGTTTTATACAATTAAAAAGCTGGTTGACATGAGGGAGGACACGAATACTTAAAGTAGAACAGTCTTTATTTAACCTTTATTTAACCAGGAAAGAGTCTCATTGATTAAAAATCTCTTTTTCCAGATGCCACAGAATTACAGTTTCAAAACAGATAAAAACAACTACAATACATTCAGTATGACAGAATAATCAACACAATTCAAAAATAATTAAAACAATTACACCCTGCGGATTCCAGATCTGTTTTTTAAAATCTGTTTAAAAGATACTAAGGAGACTTTAACTTCAAATCGTTTTGTAAAAAATCGATGCCGAAGGAGCATAAAACTGAAAAGCTTTCGTACCAAACTCAGACTTTACTCAGTTTAAACTTAAAAATGCACAAATGTCACACATTATACATCGACTCCTTCATATCAGGCTTTAGTGCACAAGTGGATCTTTTCATTTAACGCACCTCTGTACACACAAGATCCTGTTTTACATTACAAGCCCTCAAACTCTGACAAGAGCAAATCCTGAGCGCGGGCTGCAGGCCCCAGAACTTTTTAGAACTACATGCATTTGCAGGTAAGACGGGAGCAGACCAAGAATACATTTATAGACCAACAGATATAAGTGTTTCTTGTAGCGTCTTCTTAACGTTTTAAATGAATATCGTGTCATTACAAATCAGAGTAGGGCTTGCATGCGCTTAAGCGGATCCAAATCAGATAATTGCCTGATTTTTGGAGCTATTGGTCTGTTTGAGATGCTCTGTTAACAGTAAAGTCATGCGATTTATTTCCCATCATGCTCCCTCTGGATACTCACATCAGAGCTTGTGGATTCTGAGTCATTTATCTATTCTTAAAGGTTCAGAAAATCTGATTTCACGAGTGAACCGTAGACCGTATACATACATATGAGGCTATAGGCCGCACGGAGGTGAACCTTGGAGTGAGCGCGCGCGCGGGTGGGGCGGAGCTAACGTTTGAATTCAGAGCGCGAGCCCCGCGCAGCCAATCGGCTTCGCCCTGGTTTCTATAAAAAGCCGCTGCCTCCGCATGAGCCTCACATCGTTTTAGGTTTTCACTCCTAGAGCAAAGAACATGGCCAGAACCAAGCAGACCGCGCGTAAATCCACCGGAGGAAAGGCTCCGAGGAAGCAGCTCGCCACCAAAGCTGCCCGTAAGAGCGCCCCGGCCACCGGCGGCGTCAAGAAGCCTCACCGCTACAGGCCCGGTACCGTGGCTCTGAGGAGATCCGCCGTTACCAGAAATCTACTGAGCTGCTGATCCGCAAACTGCCCTTCCAGCGCCTGGTCAGGGAGATCGCCCAGGACTTCAAGACCGACCTGCGCTTCCAGAGCTCCGCGGTCATGGCTCTGCAGGAGGCCAGCGAGGCTTACCTGGTAGGTCTGTTCGAAGACACCAACCTGTGCGCCATCCACGCCAAGAGGGTCACCATCATGCCCAAAGACATCCAGCTGGCCCGACGCATCCGCGGAGAGAGGGCTTAAGTCTCCCGTGACCTAACCCGACACAACGGCTCTTTTAAGAGCCACCTACACCAAACAAAGTGCCGACTCTTTCACCACACAAGCCCTGTGTTTGTATAGATGTAAATGGAGCAGAAAACATTCAAGCAACATCTTTATGGTTTATCAATAAAGCCCCAAATGAACAGAGCTGGACAATATACCCCCATCTTAACCTTACGTAATTATATGCTCGTATTTGCCCTTAACTTTAATTTGGGTAACCAACAGCCATAATGAAACTTGGACTTAGTAAATGTCATTGCTTCATACATGCGCTGCAGTTTGTCATATAATACTATATATTATATATAAACTAATAATATCTGGATATATGCTGATGTCTGATCTGCTCAGATCTGCACTGCTCTCTTGGCCAGGAAAAACACAAAGAGAGGAGTGGTCTCAATAGTACTTTTCAGGGTAAATAAAGGTTCATTAACATATATCAGTACTGTTAAACCAAATCCAGTCGAAGTTGGGCGAAAACACATTTGTCTTTGCGTCCTCAGCGCGCGCCCTGAGCTGGTGTCCGTTCTGGCTCCTGATTGGACGCCTGCACTAACGCTCAGTCTGACCAATCAGAAGTCAGCCAGGCTGCTATATATTCCCCAGTGCGCGTCTGAGAGACACAGTTTTCCTGAACGAGAAATCTGCTTCTTCATTATTTGAAGAGATGTCTGGACGCGGAAAAGGTGCCGGTAAAGCCAGAGCTAAGGCCAAGAGCCGCTCGTCCAGGGCCGGGCTGCAGTTTCCCGTGGGCCGTGTCCACAGGCTGCTGAGGAAAGGCAACTACGCTGAGCGCGTCGGAGCCGGAGCCCCCGTGTACCTGGCGGCGGTGCTCGAGTATCTGACCGCTGAGATCTTGGAGTTGGCCGGGAACGCCGCTCGGGACAACAAGAAAACCCGTATCATCCCCCGCCACCTGCAGCTGGCCGTGCGCAACGACGAGGAGCTCAACAAACTCCTGGGAGGAGTGACTATCGCCCAGGGAGGCGTGCTGCCCAACATCCAGGCCGTGCTCCTGCCCAAGAAGACCGAGAAGGCAAAGTAAACCAGCCGGTCCCGATCCAGCCACACAACGGCTCTTTTCAGAGCCACCCACTTGTCATAAAGAGCAATATTGTATTTAGAAGACACTCATGGTCCCTCATTGTGTGTGTGTGTATCACTTTTCTCTTACTGTGTCGACATTGCATCACTCTGTGTTTGTATGTATATGGGTTCCATCTAGTGGATTCAAACGTTTTTATTTAGAAACAGAAGTTTTTGAAGCATGGCTCAAACGATTTTTCCTCTTGGATTTCTCCAGCTTTAGAGAAAATTCCTTCACAAGAATCTTGAAGTGAAAAGGAAAGGTGTCTGATTTAGATTACTATTAGCCTCTATAATAATTAGTGACTGAATACAAAATACTAATCCACCAGTGTCCATTCCTGGTGTGTTTTCTTCTCTTTCATGGCAGCTCTATAACGCCGTAACACTGATGACGTGTTTCGAGTTGCATAAGACAACTCCGTTGAGCAGAGACATTTCACCTGTGGGTCTATATATATATAAAAGACTTTGCCATGGAAACGGGGATTGAATACAACTTTATCAGGTGTTATGAGATCAAAATGATCCCACACGGAAGAATATTTAGGCCCGAGCCCCTACAGGGCGTAGGGCCTATTGCTGTCGCAACAACTGTTTTACGAAGTTCAGCGCTTCGCGAAGCCCATTCACTCAATGTTCTTGTCCCCAAAACACACTCCTGACATCAAGCTGTATCCAAGCCCCCAGGCCGAAGGCATGGGCCATATTTATAGCTGTTAAAATGAATGGAAATCAATTGGGGTCAGTGGCGGACCCCTACGCCCGTCATTCACCAATGACCCCACGGTGACGTGGGGAATCTCGAAAGCTTTCAAAAAAATGTATAATATGCATTTCCTATGTTAAAGGATACATTGTTTTTGCTAAAAATATTTTATTTTTATTTTTATTCTGCTCTTCAAGCTCTAATTTGACCCCCTGAACACGCTCAAAAACTCACCAAATTTTGCCCAAAATTCAGAAGTGGCGAAATATATGTTGCATGTGTGGGCAGAAAAAAGTGGCGCGACAGCGCCACCTGCAAAAGTCAAAATACACTGCGCCTATGGGAGATGTCCCGACATAAAGTTTGTCGTACAGTTACGAAATTCGGGACAGACATTCCTCATGTCAAGACAGAAAAAAAAATATTATTATGGCCACGCCCTCTGACAAACCAGAAGGCGGCCATCTTGGATTGAAATAAAAAAGTTGCTGAGTCAGCATTTTCGCGCACGTCACATTTGAACAAACTCCTCTGAAATTCGCCGTACATCAACTAGAGAAGTGGGGCATCAAACGATAGCTGAATTTTTTTGATAACTGTCACGGTTTACATGCAGCAAAGCCGCAAAATTTGTTCACATTTTTTGCAATTTTCAAATGACTACATTTGCTCCCGTTCGGCCATACAAATTCTGATTCGGCTCAAATTTGAATCACTTGTACAACTTTCGTGCCAAAGCGGACTAATTGTGACAGGAGCAAAAATGGTGTGATAGCGCCCCCTGCAGGACACAACAAAATTTTGCATGGAGGGCCAAATTTTTGTTTTTCTAAAATGTACCAAATTTGGCCCAAAATTACTCTAAGTCATCTCAATCAAAAAAGCCAATGTAAACCATATGGTATTTTTAACCGTGTTGTCATGGTGATGCCCAAAAGCTCCAATGTTATCCTAATGGGAAATATCAGATAAATTCCCATTCATGACAAATATTTTACTTTCACAGAATATTCTCTAAATTGGCTCAATGACTCTTCATGTCATCCCGATCAAAGAAGTGAATGACAACCATATGGTATATTTCACTGGGTTGTCATGGCGATGCGCCAAATCCTGCATGTTATCCTTATGGGAAAATTTCGACAATTTATTACTTTTCAAAATGATATAACGGCTTAATTGTTTTATTGAAAAACATGAAATTTGGCACAGTGATTCTTCAAGTCAGCCTGAACAAAAAAGTCCAGGGGGGCCAAAGTTGTATTTTGCACGGTGTTGCCATGGCGATGTCCCACAGTGTCCATGTTTGTCTATGTTAACACAGCAGCATCTCCAGTGTGTGTGGACTTTATGAGTTTAGTGACACGTTCAGCCCAAAGCCACAAACACACAGAGACAAGAGGCTCATCAGCGCCACCCGGGGGAGTGTCAGCACCACCCGGGGGAGCGTCGGGTCGGCCGAGTGAGAAGCACGGCCCGCAAGGGCCGTTCGATGCCGCTTGCGGCTTTAATTTCTCTTTCTTCTTCATAGTGACGAACGGCGTCGTAGCAACAAGCGGATCGATCTGTGTTACACTTCCTGATTTAGTGACGCCTCAGTGACACGTGTGACAATGTGATACAATCATGGATGTTCTGTGGATACAATACCATCGAACTATAAAAAATCTTATTATACATCCATGTACAATACTTGACTTTTCTTAAAGTGACACAGCTCAGCTTCGCCTTCAGTGAAGACACATTAAATTACCATTATGACAAATTATTGAGTGCCTAAGCTGTAAGTAACAAAACAATGCGTTAAATAGACTTCTCAATTCTAGGCTATTATGTGGTGTTTAACCTGATGCCCTTTAGACAATTTCAGTTTTCTTCCTGATTTGGAGCTTTAACCATTTGCAGCACAATAACCACAACAGTTCCATAAACAACTTCTTGAAAACCAATCATGCTTTTTTCCTCTTTTTTAAAGGCATCTACTGTGTTGGGCGTTTTTAATGTATAATACAGGCTCCATTCCTCTAAAGGAAATACATCATGAGTTCAAATCCTTTTGATTACGCCTATTCTGGGCAATACTATTTATGCTAAGGAGGAAATACGTTCAGTATAACATGTCATCTGGGACATGCATTATGTCATATTATGTGTTCATTTTATTGTATATCAAAGAACCGTTCATATTAAAAGTAATAATGTTGTAATCGTCGTAAAATATCTGAACATCTGATTCACTTCCAATCCATTTTGGAGACTATTATATTTATATATACAAAGCACCTTTCTAATGTACAGAGCGAACAATTACAACTATGCGCTGATGCCAGTATTATATCCTCATGCTAAAACCAGCCACCTGGCAGCTGCTAAACTTACCAAGGCTTTGGAAGATGTGACTGAATGGCTCGAGTGATCCTGTCTTTGCCTTTGTAAAACCAAAGCCATGTTTTTTTTCTAAAACTAATACACAAAACTCCACCTCCGACGTTTTCATTAAGAGAGAAAATTATCAGTGTGTCTGAATTTAAAAAACTTGGGGTCAATTTAGACTCAAATCTAATAAAAAAAAAAAAACATTAAGAATACAATACAAACAATCAAATATAGCATGGCTAATTTTAGACACATTTTACCTTGTCTCTCTTTAGAAGCAGCAGGACTTTTATGCTCTTATTTTTTTCCCACTTGTCCTGTTGCATTACATGTTGGGGGAAGCTGGGGAAACCCGCAAGTCAGTGTCAGTGTAGACAGTGTAGACTTAAATATTTTTGATAAAAAGTCTCTAATGTACCATCATTGTAACATCTTGGCCAAACATAACCTTTGGGGTTTTGAAAACTTCAGATTATTTTCCAATCTTTGTATTGTGTTCAAAATTCTAAATGTCTTGGCTCCTGCTTGAATGATTTTGTGGCGCTCGTGCTGCAGGTTCTGTACGATCCACAAGAACAGCGTCACTTGTTGTACCGTTTCGCCGCTTTTGGACAATCTGCATTTTCAGTGAAGGCCACAACACAGTGGAATATACTGCCTGATTCTATTAAAACCTGTGTTACACTCACAAGCTTTAAAACAGAACTAAAAAAACATCTAAAGAGCACTCAGTGATGTCACTATTAGTCTTGTGCTCTATTGGTACTGGCTCTGTATGAAAGTGTCCTGTATGTATGTGTATGTAAGGGTGTAGTGAATTTTATGTGTAGATAGTGTATGTTTATATGTAATGTAAACCACTGCTTTGCATATAAACATACACTATTTATGTTAGTAGTCTGTGACTAAAGCGCTTAGCTTTTAAAAGAGGTTGTTTCCCTGCCAGAGGACTGCAGATGTAAATTAGCCTTAGGCTAACTCTGGTACAATGCATCAAAGAGAAAATGTATGTCCATCCATCCATCCATCTTCTCCCGCTTAATCCGGCTGGGTCGCGGGGGCAGCTTGCTGCCCAATCCTCATAGCACCTGACCCCCCCTATGAACCCCTCTGCAGGTGGTGAGCCCACAGGAGGGTGGACAACATGGTCCTTGATGTTAGGGGTGAAAATGTATGTTATTTTCTTATTTATTTAAATGAATAAATGAATAAATGAATAAATGAATAAATGAATAAATGAATAAATGTCTACAAGGAATTTAAGATATGTTCTCTATTGTGTATTTCCGTAGTTTGGCCAAAGGAAGATTTGTGTCAGAAAAAAGAGCAGAGAGCGGTGCGCAATTGGACCAATCAGCTGTGAGGAACGGCGCAGCCTCTTTGCATGGGGCGGGTATAAATAGAGCGGACAGGCACTCGACTCGACACTTGTTCGTCTGCGCTCAGAAGAACACACATCATGCCTGATCCAGCAAAGACCGCGCCCAAGAAGGGCTCCAAGAAAGCCGTGACCAAGACCGCGGGTAAAGGCGGCAAGAAGAGGAGAAAGACCAGGAAGGAGAGCTACGCCATCTACGTGTACAAGGTGCTGAAGCAGGTGCACCCCGACACCGGCATCTCCTCCAAGGCCATGAGCATCATGAACTCTTTCGTCAACGACATCTTCGAGAGGATCGGCGGAGAGGCCTCCCGCCTGGCGCACTACAACAAGCGCTCCACCATCACCTCCCGGGAGATCCAGACCGCCGTGCGCCTCCTGCTGCCCGGAGAGCTGGCCAAGCACGCCGTGTCCGAGGGCACCAAAGCCGTCACCAAATACACCAGCTCCAAGTAACTGCTTATGCATAAAAGCAAACAACGGCCCTTCTCAGGGTCACCCACACCTTTTTAAAGAGCACTTTCTCTTAAGTATTTAATGACTGTCTATAAAGCTTGAGATGGAAATGTTAAAATGGATCTTCGGTTGTTTAGGTATTTGTTTTAAGCATTAAAATAAACGTTTAAACCAGGTTCCTTTTCAGAGACTTCAGAATAACCAAGCATGAGTCTGAAAGAGTTGTCTGTGTTAACTTTTTCCTGTTCTAGCCCCCTAACCGTGGTTGGGGAGCACAGGGGAGATCTTCTTCTCCTAGGGCCGGAGTTAACTCCCTTTGAGGACCTCCTGCGCTTGCGGTGTATAAAGAAAAATGTAAATAAAAGGAGGCAGTTCGCTGAAGAGTCGGCTTTATTCACTCACTATACTGTCATAGTGGCACCCTTTTCTTCCTCTACCTGCCCGGTCGCCGTCTCTCCTCTCTCTTCCAGCACACGCGGACACACACCCAGAGCGAGACCCGGCTCCACTGGTCCGCGCAGACATACATCCCGCGCGCCCCCGGCGCGCGCACACAACCACCCACTCTCTCTCTCGCACTGAGCCACAGACACAACACAGACACAACACAGACACATCTCACAACACCTGAGATCTAGTTTGAAAGATGTTTAGTCTTAAAACTCATTTTCTGTATCCAGCTACTGTCTCGTGTTGCAAAAAATATTCAAATATTTTGTTTTTCATTTCGCTGAAGTTGAATTCGTATGTAGAGTCACCAGACGGAGTTGAATATTTCTATGATATTTTTTTTTTTTTTTTTTATGGTTGTGGCTTACTGTTAATGGTAAAACTAAATTATGCCCCTCAGAAAATTACAATATTACATAAGATCAATTAAAAAGAAGGAAAAAAAAAAACACATTCAAACAAATGTCGGACATCTGAAAAGTATGCTCTTGGTTGGGTCTCTTTTGCCATGACTTAGTGCATCAATGCTCCGTGCACGTTTTTTTTTTTTAATTATTCAATATCTTACCAGGTGAGTCAGCTGAAAACAGCTCCTCATTTGCAGTGGAGATTGATCACCTTGTGGCTCTCAGCATCCCCAAAAAGCCTGTCAGCAGATGGAAACATGAAGTGCTCTAAAATGTCCTGGTACAGCTGTGGAAAACCAAGAGCGCCAACACAGGCAGATGACGGTGCAGTTCAAATCATCAGTGATTGTGGAAACTTCGAGCAGCTGAGCAGATTCTGTGCGTCCTTCCAAAATATGTGCGACATTTATTTGCTCCTTCAGTTTTGGAATTTGTGCCGAAATTAAGACTTAAGTGTCAAAGCGATCGAAAAGAAGTGTAAAATCTGAATTATTTTAGCGTTAGACCCAGTAAAATTAGATGAGACGTTATGTCACAATCATGAATTCTATTGGTGAAAGAATGGCCCCGTCCACAGACTGTTTTCTCCAACGTCCGCACACGCTGCATAAAACCAGCGGCGCAAAGCTGCGGGTTCATCAGTTTCATCTGTCACGAAGAAACAGTCAAAATGAGCGGCCGTGGAAAGGGAGGCAAAGGACTCGGGAAAGGAGGCGCCAAGCGTCACCGCAAAGTTCTCCGTGACAACATCCAGGGCATTACCAAACCCGCTATCCGCCGTCTGGCTCGCCGCGGTGGAGTGAAGCGTATCTCCGGTCTGATCTATGAGGAGACCCGCGGAGTGCTCAAGGTTTTCCTGGAGAACGTGATCCGCGACGCCGTCACCTACACCGAGCACGCCAAGAGGAAGACCGTGACCGCCATGGACGTGGTGTACGCGCTGAAGAGACAGGGCCGCACTCTGTACGGCTTCGGAGGTTAAACACACCGACCTGATGTAGAACAACAACGGCTCTTTTAAGAGCCACCCACAGCACAAAAAGAACGAGCTTTTATGATTATTCTAAGTGATATTGTTCGTATTTACGCGGTTAGTGTAGTTTTAGTTTACCAGGTAAACTGAGTAATGTGAGGGAGTTTCACATTAATAATAAACAGACTTTCTGTTGGTAACTACTAAAAAGCCAGTCATTTGTGCTTTGTACTACGTTACTTGAGCTGATTATAATAACACCTACAAAATGTGGAGTGCATCTTTTACCGTAATTAATCCATCAATATGTGCACTTACTAAAAGCATATCACTAGCATAATTGCCATAAATATATTCAGTATGAAAGTACTTTACTCGTGGTATTTTAAATTTTAAATATGGAGGATATAGATTAACCACAGTTGTATCAGCAGTTTGCTCACAAATGTCACAGAATAATAAAAAAAAAGGACTGCACATAATCTTGGAATCGTTGTGATTTTAAACTTTTTTGTGTTGCTAAAATGTTAATGTGAATCACTGGTTCCTAACATGGTACAAGGCAATTTTTGGCCTGCTCATTTGGCCCATTCATTTCCAACTTTGAACAAAATTATTCAGAAAAAGATAAACACTCACTTTCCCCGAATCATATTTAACACTATATAACACTATTATCCTATACACTTTTCTGATCCATGTGTTTTGTTTCATTCACACACGTTTAACACACAAACCCTGCAGATTTAGGCTGACTTCTGCATATTTGGAAATCAGAATGTATATTTAGAAAACACTCTGTTCTACCTTGTGATGTCATGTGGTGATACACGAAGTGCTCCACTGTGTTTTTAAACACAAAATACTTTTAAATCAGTCATGGTGAAAATGTCTAGATTTGTGTAGTGTTGACATTTGGTAAAACGATTGTGATGGGACAGAGGAAGATCTTATTTTTGTGTGTTTCCTGTAAACACATAAGGACGTAAGTAATGAAATTAGATAAATATCAAATATATTATAGTTCATAGGGCCCAGAAAGAGGGAGGAGTCTGTGGCCATTTTACATTTCCAGTAAAAATCTGTCAAAATCTCCACATTTGCCAAAACGGCAGAAGTTGTAATAATGTGCGCGTTTATCGGAGGCCAGAATGATGTTAATATAATTGGAGTGTCCAGTGTTACAGGTGTGAACACGGAGAATAACACCGGTGCTGCAGTGCAAACGGACAGAAACGCTCCTCCGCACTTGTGTTTACTTCCGCCGCAAACTCGGCGAATTACAACTAAACCCTGGAGCCACGGCACGAGTTTAATGTGTAAATGTAATGTTTGACATGTCTTCACATGGTCTAAACACGAAGTGTTTCTCATTTATCTGAGTTTTGTCCAATTTAAGGCAAAATGTAGGAAAAAGTCGAAGCCGAGTGTCTCGCTTGTGTGGACACGGTCAGGATTTGAGGGCTTGTAATTTAAAACGCAGGATTCTGTGCGTACGAGAGTCTGTTAGATAAAAAGATATGACTGTGCACTAAACTCTGATAAGAAGGAGTTCGTCGAAAGTTTGTCATATTTGTGTATTTTCAGCTTTAAAGTGCGAAGAGAAAACACAGAGCGGAGACGCGGCCGCTCAGCAGACCGGGTTGAGTCTCTACGGTTCTCATATCCGTTATAAGTGTCCTCCGCTCGCGCCCCGGCGTGAGACTCAGATCTACCCCGAAACAAACCATGGCAGAGACCGCACCCGCACCGGCCCCCGCTCCGGCCAAAGCCAAAGCCCCCAGGAAGAAGGCCGCTGCCAAGAAGACGGAGGGCCCCAGCCTGCAGAAGCTCATCACCGGAGAGATCGCTGCGTCCAAGGAGCGCAAAGGCGTCTCCGTGGCCGCCCTGAAGAAGGCTCTGGCCGCGAAGGGCGTGGATGTGGCCAAGGCCAACAAGCGCATCAACACCGCCCTGAAGAAACTGGTGACTTCAGGCGCCGTGAGCCAGACCAAGGGCACGGGCGCTTCCGGCTCCTTCAAACTGGCCAAGCCCGAGGCCAAGCCCAAGACCGTGAAGAAGAAGGCCGCCGCCAAACCCAAGAAGCCCGCGGCCAAGAAAGCGGCCAGCCCCAAGAAGAAGGCGGCCGTCAAGAAGCCCGCGGCCAAGAAGCCCAAGTCCCCGGCCAAGAAAGCAGCGCCCAAGAAAGCAGCGGCGCCCAAGAAAGCAGCGGCCAAAAAGGCAGCGGCCAAGAAGCCCGCCAAGAGCCCCAAGAAAGCGGCTCCCAAGAAGCCCAAAGCCGTCAAGAAGAGCCCCAAGAAGGCCCCCGCGAAGAAGGCCGCCCCCAAGAAGGCCAAGAAGTAAACACCGACTCCCGCCACACAAAGGCTCTTTTAAGAGCCACCACTTCCACTAAAGAGCTCATCTTTCTCTTAGTGTAATCATGAACAGTGACCCAATGTATTTGTACTGGTAAAGTGTTTTTTGTACTGATAGTGTCATCTGAAACCCACCGTTAGTTTTATTGCTACCGTCACACAAACCATAAACGCTTTGCCTTATTTGACAAATTGGCTTATTTGACATTTGATGAACACTCACAGAAAAAACAAAATTACAACTAAAGAATCAAACATCAGTGCATAATTTAATCGAAAGTGCAATACCAAAGGTGCATGGGCCCATAAATAACCCACTATACAACAGCAAAAGAAACATTCAAATCTATCAGCTGGACAGAAGTGTGACAATAACAGCAGCATAAAGTGAAGATCAGCATGAGGACAGAAAAGGACCGTAGATATGTGGAGCTTTAATAACATTACATATATAGGATGGTGTTGACGGAATTCATCTGTGGAACTGATATGAGTAGATCAAATATATATATTATTAACTTAAGTATGAGAAAAGAACGTATATACCCGTACACATATACGGTCTATGACTCAAAAAGACACGTTATTCCTGAGCGCGCGGGCGGAGGCGGGGCTACAGTTTAAATTCAGAGCGCGAGCCGCGCGGAGCCAATCAGCGTCGCTCTGGCTTCTATAAAAGCCGCTGCATTCGCACGAATCTCACACTGTTCAAGGTTTGTACTGAACTCACAGAGAAAAGAATATGGCCAGAACCAAGCAGACCGCGCGTAAATCCACCGGAGGAAAGGCTCCGAGGAAGCAGCTCGCCACCAAAGCTGCCCGTAAGAGCGCCCCGGCCACCGGTGGCGTCAAGAAGCCTCACCGCTACAGACCCGGTACCGTGGCTCTGAGGGAGATCCGCCGTTACCAGAAGTCCACCGAGCTGCTGATCCGCAAACTGCCCTTCCAGCGCCTGGTCAGGGAGATCGCCCAGGACTTCAAGACCGACCTGCGCTTCCAGAGCTCCGCGGTCATGGCTCTGCAGGAGGCCAGCGAGGCTTACCTGGTGGGTCTGTTCGAAGACACCAACCTGTGCGCCATCCACGCCAAGAGGGTCACCATCATGCCCAAAGACATCCAGCTGGCCCGACGCATCCGCGGAGAGCGGGCTTAAGTCTCCCGTGACCTAACCCGACACAACGGCTCTTTTAAGAGCCACCTACACCAAACAAAGTGCCGACTTTTTCACCACACAAATGTCCTCCAATTAAGGTGTTCACAGATGCTGTATTGTGTGTGTATATAAATCTGTGGATTAAGCAGATGACTTGACATGCCCTGTGTTTGTATAACTGTAAATGGAGCAGAAAACATTCAAGCAACATCTTTATGGTTTATCAATAAAGCCCCAAATGAACAGAGCTGGACAATATACCCCCATCTTAACCTTACGTAAAGTTACGTCTGTAACTTTGGATGTTGCTTATATGCTCGTATTTGCCCTTAACTTTAATTTGGGTAACCAACAGCCATAATGAAACTTGGACTTAGTAAATGTCATTGCTTCATACATGTGCTGCAGTTTGTCATATAATACTATATATTATATATAAACTAATAATATCTGGATATATGCTGATGTCTGATCTGCTCAGATCTGCACTGCTTTCTTGGCCAGGAAAAACACAAAGAGATGAGTGGTCTCAATAGTACTTTTCAGGGTAAATAAAGGTTCATTAACATATATCAGTACTGTTAAACCAAATCCAGTCGAAGTTGGGCGAAAACACATTTGTCTTTGCGTCCTCAGCGCGCGCCCTGAGCTGGTGTCCGTTCTGGCTCCTGATTGGACGCCTGCACTAACGCTCAGTCTGACCAATCAGAAGTCAGCCAGGCTGCTATATATTCCCCAGTGCGCGTCTGAGAGACACAGTTTTCCTGAACGAGAAATCTGCTTCTTCATTATTTGAAAAGATGTCTGGACGCGGAAAAGGTGCCGGTAAAGCCAGAGCCAAGGCCAAGAGCCGCTCGTCCAGGGCCGGGCTGCAGTTTCCCGTGGGCCGTGTCCACAGACTGCTGAGGAAAGGCAACTACGCTGAGCGCGTCGGAGCCGGAGCCCCCGTGTACCTGGCGGCGGTGCTCGAGTATCTGACCGCTGAGATCCTGGAGTTGGCTGGGAACGCCGCTCGGGACAACAAGAAAACCCGTATCATCCCCCGCCACCTGCAGCTGGCCGTGCGCAACGACGAGGAGCTCAACAAACTCCTGGGAGGAGTGACCATCGCTCAGGGAGGCGTGCTGCCCAACATCCAGGCCGTGCTCCTGCCCAAGAAGACCGAGAAGGCGAAGTAAACCAGCCGGTCCCGATCCAGCCACACAACGGCTCTTTTCAGAGCCACCCACATTCACAAAGAGCTTTGTTTCATTTTCTTTATAAGTTTTGTACGTATACTTTGTTTTTTTGTTTCTAGTTTATTTTGATGGCATGCACACTTTCTTCCTTTTTTGCTTTAAACTGTTCTGGAGCTATTGTTTTGAATTTCTCCACCGCGAGATCAATAAAGTCCTACCTTGAATATCTTTTCTTATGTTCTAATACTTTTCAAAGTGTCAAAGCACCATTTATGTTTAAGTTTCCATTTTTGATTGGGCCTTCACAAAGAAAACACGGTATCCAAATGTTACAGTAATTTCTCATCTGTATTGTGAGCACCTCGCCCAAGTTTAGTGTGATATTAAGCGTTTTCCACAACCACATGTTTGAGTGTATATATTTTAGGTAAAAAGCCTTTGTGCCGGAGCTCGAGGCGTGACCTCATAGCACCGACATTAACGTAAATCAATGAGTACATCAGGATCAAGTTTATAGTAAAGCGCCATTTCTAAACGGACAGATTTTAGGCAGTGGTCACTGAGACAAACTAAATTAAAGGGTATGAAAAGGGCACAGGAACAACACAGGAAGTCAAAGGCAGAAAAGTGGACTTCAGTTGAGCCCAAGCCCTCGGCCTTTCAAGTGTTTTCACTAGATTACAAAATATTTTAAAATAATTTTTCCTACTTAAAACATCCTGGTCAGAAACAGAGAAATGGGGAGGGACATACTTCAGTAAGCTCCTATTTTTTATTTTATTTTTCAGCAGAAGCAGCAAGTCATCTCAAAATAGTCGAAGTGGGTTTTGCATTTGGAGTTAAACCATCCCATATATAAGGAAATCTTTAAATTAAAAGGATTTTACATTACCGTCCCTAACCTGGCACAGAATCCACAATATCTGGACTTCTAAGGAGCAGCACAGCTCTCCTTTTATTATATATAGATAGGAACCTTGATTAGAACAAGACAATGGAACTGCTGTTACTGCTGTGTTTCCGCATTAGGGCCAAAGATCAGTGGAAAAAATAGCAAAGAGCGGTGCGCAATTGGACCAATCAGCTGTGAGGAACGGCGCAGCCTCTTTGCATGGGGCGGGTATAAATAGAGCGGACAGGCGCTCGGCTCGACACTTGTTCGTCTGCGCTCAGAAGAACACACATCATGCCTGATCCAGCAAAGACCGCGCCCAAGAAGGGCTCCAAGAAAGCCGTGACCAAGACCGCGGGCAAAGGCGGCAAGAAGAGGAGAAAGACCAGGAAGGAGAGCTACGCCATCTACGTGTACAAGGTGCTGAAGCAGGTGCACCCCGACACCGGCATCTCCTCCAAGGCCATGAGCATCATGAACTCTTTCGTCAACGACATCTTCGAGAGGATCGGCGGAGAGGCCTCCCGCCTGGCGCACTACAACAAGCGCTCCACCATCACCTCCAGGGAGATCCAGACCGCCGTGCGCCTCCTGCTGCCCGGAGAGCTGGCCAAGCACGCCGTGTCCGAGGGCACCAAGGCTGTCACCAAATACACCAGCTCTAAGTAAACTGCGCCTGCGCAAAAACTGAAACAACGGCCCTTCTCAGGGCCACCCACACCTGGAAAGAGCATTTGCTGAAGTTGCCCATCAAACTCAAACCTACAGAAAACTCAATCGTTTGTGCTGCAAAAAATTTCATTTGCGCAATTAAGATATTTCTAGTTTTATTTTCGGCCTATGGCGTCATCCAGACCCTCAATGTTAAACGGACTAAAAAAAAAGAGGAGAAAACTAAAAACGTTTGTGCGGTGATATTTGCCCGGGCTCCTCCTCCTCCTCGCCCAGGCTCCTCCTCCTCCTCGCCCCGGCTCCTCCCCCACCTGGGTAGCTGTGGCCATACTGAACTGGCCCACGGGCCTGGACATCTATAGCCTGTCCGTCCATGGGAGTGGATCTCTCCTTCACTGTAGTTCTCCCCGAGGTTTCTTCTTTTTCCCAGGACCCTGGGTTTTTTGGAGTTTTTCCTTGCTGAGAAGGAGGGTCTAAGGACAGGGGATGACTGGACCATGTTTCATTTGCTGCTTTACATGAATGTTGTTTATTCCTGTTTTGATATGTCTGTGTGTATGTTTTACTCATCCAAATCTTGGAACGCCCTTAGAGGCAAATGTGATTTTGGGCGCTACAAAAAGAAATTAAATTGAATTGTCATAGTGGCGAAAACGACCTGAGGCTGTGGAAAAAGTTTCAGTCTTTAGTCATTTGCTTTTGATTCATAACACAGACGTTTCTCTTCACTAGTTTTGTGGAGTTCGTCTCCGTCAGCTGAGCAGAAATGACGTCCTATAATTACCACAGAAATAATGAATAATTTTAGAAATAAACTCACAAATGAAACTGTCACAGCACAAACGAAATACAAATGTTTCCTGTAATTTTCTTCCTGTTTTGAGGCTGTTTCACATTCTGAGGTTCTGGACGACGTCATCGACCAAAATAAAACTGAATATCTGAAGAACCAGAATCGCACAAACGAAACTTTTTGCAGCACAAACGGTGGACGTAGTTTTTGTGCAGGTTTGTGTTTGATGGGGCGACTTCACCGAGGTAAATAAACTACCACCAATAAATACACAAGTTTGACAACACGGTGTTTCCCCTGTTTTAATGTTTCTTGTAAATAAAATAAAGGTGAAGAGTTTCCTGTGTTCCAAGCATCACAAGAACCACGATGATCATGTTGATTGTACAATCATCACTCTGCCTGTTGGACATTTTTTTGGCCACTTGATGGCGCAGTGGAGCAAACTAAGCACCTGAAGCATCGGCTCAAGGGTCGAGGAATAGACTATTATCCATGGATTTATAAAAAGGCGCCATCTTGGATTCATCTTCCAGATTTTATTATAGATCTACGCGATTATCACGACGGCAGGAAGTGAGTCGCGCATGTTGAGTCGCGCAGCTTCCGGTCGATGTTTTTCTACGGCAAAATCATCGGCCGGAGAAAAGCATCGACCGGAAGCTGCGCGACTCAACATCGTGAACACAGATCCTGAGTTTAGGCCCCGGGTCTCCTCCGGGGGCGGGACTTCCTCAGCCGTTTCCCGCAGAAGCGAGGAAACAGAAATGAGCCGTGGCCCTGCGCACACACACACACTTCACACCTCGTCCAGTTTAATGTCTGTGCGCTCGCTGCAAATGGAATAAAAGCACCAGTGATCGGATAAATGTAAAGTAGAGCTGAACCGGGCGATCAAAACCTGCCAAAAGTGAAGAAGAGTCTGAAGTCGTCGTCTTTATTCAGCACAAACGGTCAGAATCTGAAGTCCCTGAGCAGCAGGAGGAGCTGGGGTCATTTCTTGTTGAAAAAGCCCATGATGGACGCCTGCTTTGTGGCTTTGGCGCCGGACGTTCCCTTCTTCTTCTTCTCCTCGGCCGGGGCTTTGACCGAGACCGGTTTAGATCCAGGTTTAGGACCAGGATTAGGACCTCGTTTAGTCTGGACCTCCTCCTCGGTCTCAGAGTACGACTCGCTCACATAACCTTTTTCCGTCACTGTCAACACACAGAGCAAGACCTGGTTCAGTCCTGGTTTAGTCCTGGTTCAGTCCTGGTCTATTCCTGGTCTAGTCCTGGTCTATTCCTGGTCTAGTCCTGGTCTAGTCCTGGTCTAGTCCAGGTTTAGTCCAGGTTTAGTCCAGGTTTAGTCCAGGTTTAGTCCAGGTTTAGTCCAGGTTTAGTCCAGGTTTAGTCCAGGTTCAGTCCAGGTTCAGTCCAGGTCTAGTCCAGGTCTAGTCCAGGTCTAGTCCAGGTCTAGTCCAGGTCTAGTCCAGGTCTAGTCCAGGTTCAGTCCAGGTTCAGTCCAGGTTCAGTCCAGGTTTAGTCCAGGTTTAGTCCAGGTCTAGTCCAGGTCTAGTCCAGGTCTAGTCCAGGTCTAGTCCAGGTCTAGTCCAGGTTTAGTCCAGGTTTAGTCCAGGTTTAGTCCTGGTCTAGTCCTGGTCTAGTCCTGGTCTAGTCCTGGTCTAGTCCTGGTTTAGTCCAGGTCTAGTCCAGGTTTAGTCCAGGTTTAGTCCAGGTCTAGTCCAGGTCTAGTCCAGGTCTAGTCCAGGTCTAGTCCAGGTTCAGTCCAGGTTTAGTCCTGGTCTAGTCCAGGTCTAGTCCAGGTTTAGTCCAGGTTTAGTCCAGGTCTAGTCCAGGTCTAGTCCAGGTTTAGTCCAGGTCTAGTCCAGGTCTAGTCCAGGTTCAGTCCAGGTTTAGTCCTGGTCTAGTCCAGGTCTAGTCCAGGTTTAGTCCAGGTTTAGTCCAGGTCTAGTCCAGGTCTAGTCCAGGTTTAGTCCTGGTCTAGTCCAGGTCTAGTCCAGGTCTAGTCCAGGTTTAGTCCAGGTTCAGTCCTGGTCTAGTCCAGGTTTAGTCCTGGTCTAGTCCAGGTCTAGTCCAGGTTTAGTCCTGGTCCAGTCCAGGTTTAGTCCAGGTTTAGTCCAGGTTCAGTCCTGGTCTAGTCCAGGTTTAGTCCTGGTCTAGTCCAGGTCTAGTCCAGGTTTAGTCCTGGTCCAGTCCAGGTCTAGTCCAGGTTTAGTCCAGGTTCAGTCCTGGTCTAGTCCAGGTCTAGTCCAGGTCTAGTCCTGGTTTAGTCCAGGTCCAGTCCAGGTCTAGTCCAGGTTCAGTCCAGGTTTAGTCCAGGTCTAGTCCAGGTCTAGTCCTGGTTTAGTCCAGGTCCAGTCCAGGTCTAGTCCAGGTCCAGTCCAGGTTTAGTCCAGGTCTAGTCCAGGTTTAGTCCTGGTCCAGTCCAGGTTTAGTCCAGGTTTAGTCCAGGTTTAGTCTCATACCGATACATCCTTCTTCATCCAGGAACGTTTTGGATTTGAGAACTCGTCGTCTTTTCCTGGTTTTTGTCGAAGATTTTTCCGCCTGAAAAACAAAAATGTGAGAAACTCCGGCTCCAGAATCTTCCGCCAAAGAAAATATAAAGAAAAATGTCAAGAAAATATCCAATCCTGTCAAATTTAAGCACATCCGCCCTCATCCAAGCACAGATTTAGAGGCACTCAGTGATATTTAGTCAGAACTTATCGTCTTGGCTCCAAACGAGTGAAAGTCTGTTCAAAAAAACCTTCAAACCTTCAGAAGCTCCGTGACTGCAGTGGCCTCAGTGCAACACACTGGACTTCAAAGCTCTCGCATGTTTCTGCCCGCCTCGTTTTTAAAGTCTTAAATGGGCCCCAGCGCCTTTAATGCATTTTATGAGTAGAAAAAAATCACAGAGTGAGAATCAGAGCATCAGCCAGAGGAGACGAACGGACAAAGGAGCAGCACTAAATGTATCCGAATGGAGGCACAAAACGATGGAAACACACGACCAGAGCAGATCAGAAACTGCACTGATACAAGTTTGTTTTTTAACCTTTATTTACCCAGGAAAGTCCCACTGAGGCACTGATCTCTTTTTCAAGGGGAGTCCTGCCGTGTACACACCACTTTCACACTAGGACATGTGGCTGAAGTTAACAGTTTAGTTGTGACCGGTGCCCCCCTGTGGCACCTGGAGTTCCCAGTGTCTCCATCCAAGTCCTGACCAGGTCCTGCTGAGCTCCTGAGACGTGACGGCATCAGGCTGTGACAAACCCGTCTGACCACAGGCCGCAATGAAGTATGATCAGACTCGACGAGAGTCAGACCTCGAGTCCAAGACCAGGCCGAGTCCAAACGCCTCCAAGACCGTAAAAGGACCAGTCTCGAGACCAGGACCAGTCTCGAGTGCTACACTGCGATCTGTCTTGGCGGCTCACGGGTAAAGCGCGATCGACGTGTTGGGCCCCTGAACTACAACACGACAAGAATCCTGCAAAACTATTGTTCTGTACTGAAAGCTGCACCGCCCCAAACACAAACACCCCCTTAGCTTTTCCTCCACCACAGCCATGGAGAACTTTAATCCATCCCTCTGACCCCTGACCCCTGACCCCTGACCTCACCTGTGGGGGGGCGGGCTCGTCTCTCGGCTCTGGAGGCGTCTGGACCGGAGAGTCGGGGATCACTGCGGAGAAAAGGAAACGTTTCAGTCCGGATACGGAGTCGTTCCTCGTACGGCTGCAGCTATCGATTATTCTGTTGGAATAATCGAGTAATCGTTTGTTATCGTCACTACATGTTCAGTCCACACCACCTGCACGGACAGATACACGTGTTTTGGACATGAAAAACAATTATCGCTGGGCTGGTCATGATTTTTAAAACTACATGAATGTAGCAACTACCTCCTGCAAATTCTTGTTTGGTTTTAGACCTGGTTTAGACCTGGTTTAGACCTGGTTTAGACCTGGTTTAGTCCTGGTTTAGTCCTGGTTTAGTCCTGGTTTAGTCCTGGTTTAGACCTGGTTTAGACCTGGTTTAGACCTGTTTTAGTCCTGGTTTTAGTCCTGGTTTTAGTCCTGGTTTACACCTGGTTTACACCTGGGTTTAGTCCTGGTTTAGACCTGGTTAAACCTGGTTTAAACCTGGTTTAGTCCTGGTTTTAGTCCTGGTTTTAGTCCTGGTTTTAGACCTGGTTTAGACCTGGTTTTAGACCTGGTTTTAGACCTGGTTTTAGACCTGGTTTTAGTCCTGGTTTTAGTCCTGGTTTTAGACCTGGTTTACACCTGGTTTACACCTGGTTTACACCTGGTTTACACCTGGTTTACACCTGGTTTACACCTGGGTTTACACCTGGTTTACACCTGGGTTTAGACCTGGTTTACACCTGGTTTACACCTGGTTTACACCTGGTGTCAGTCCTGGTGTCAGTCCTGGTGTCAGTCCTGGTTTTAGTCCTGGTTTTAGTCCTGGTTTTAGACCTGGTTTACACCTGGTTTACACCTGGGTTTACACCTGGTTTACACCTGGTGTCAGTCCTGGTGTCAGTCCTGGTGTCAGTCCTGGTGTCAGTCCTGGTTTTAGTCCTGGTTTTAGTCCTGGTTTTAGACCTGGTTTACACCTGGTTTACACCTGGTTTACACCTGGGTTTACACCTGGGTTTACACCTGGGTTTACACCTGGTTTACACCTGGTTTACACCTGGTTTACACCTGGTTTACACCTGGGTTTACACCTGGGTTTACACCTGGTTTACACCTGGGTTTAGACCTGGTTTACACCTGGGTTTAGACCTGGTTTACACCTGGTTTACACCTGGGTTTACACCTGGGTTTACACCTGGTTTACACCTGGGTTTACACCTGGGTTTACACCTGGGTTTACACCTGGTTTACACCTGGTTTACACCTGGTTTACACCTGGTTTAGTCCTGGTTTTACACCTGGTGTCAGTCCTGGTGTCAGTCCTGGTGTCAGTCCTGGTGTCAGTCCTGGTGTCAGTCCTGGTGTCAGTCCTGGTTTAGAGGCACAGGAGGAAGCGCGGTCAGCGCACACGACAAGACACGATCCACACGATCCTACGGGAGGAGATGAGGTGTTCGCTCTTATTACACGTCCATGGCGGCACTGTTGTGTGGACAGTGAAGTGCAGCGGTCGTGCGGAAACTTTACCTCCACCACAGAAGGTTCCGGCCATCGCCGAGCGTATGGAAATAAAACGAAGCATCGAGGCAAAAAAAATAATCGATGCATTTTTCTAATCGATTTAATCGATTTACTCGATGAATCGTTTCAGCCCGAGTTCCTCATCACAAACCCGTCCACCATGTCTGAGTCATCTAGAGATCTCTCCCGGGCTCCGCAGACCTGAGGCGACGTGCAGGAGGCTCGTATTTTTGTGTCGGGGCGGCGCTCTGAAGGGGGAGTGAGTTAGCGCGGGGAGCAAAGGGAGGGGAGACTCTGAACTAACGGGACATTTTTTTGGCGAATACAGAATTGACAAAATAACAGGTGGAGGTGATGGGTGGAGGCGGCGTGTTTGGACGGGTGGAGGCGGCGTGTTTGGGCGGGTGGAGGCGGCGTGTTTGGGCGGGTGGAGGCGGCGTGTTTGGGCGGGTGGAGGCGGCGTGTTTGGGCGGGTGGAGGCGGCGTGTTTGGACGGGTGGAGGCGGCGTGTTTGGGCGGGTGGAGGCGGCGTGTTTGGGCGGGTGGAGGCGGCGTGTTTGGGCGGGTGGAGGCGGCGTGTTTGGGCGGGTGGAGGCGGCGTGTTTGGGCGGGTGGAGGCGGCGTGTTTGGGCGGAGTGGAGGCGGCGTGTTTGGGCGGGTGGAGGCGGCGTGTTTGGGCGGGTGGAGGCGGCGTGTTTGGGCGGGTGGAGGCGGCGTGTTTGGACGGGTGGAGGCGGCGTGTTTGGACGGGTGGAGGCGGCGTGTTTGGACGGGTGGAGGCGGCGTGTTTGGACGGGTGGAGGCGGCGTGTTTGGGCGGGTGGAGGCGGCGTGTTTGGGCGGGTGGAGGCGGCGTGTGTGGTTATTATTAATGATTGTTTTACTTTATGTAAACTATATTAATGAGATGACCTAGTATGTGTCTGTACGTGGTAGACTTTGATTCTGCTGAACCTGCTAACTTGAGAATAATGCCAACTATACTGTTTGAAGTGAACTTTGGTTTCTATACGCAGCAGTCCATATCTATATGATGTCTGAATGTACACGTGGAAATATCCTTATCTGAAATGTATGTATGTATAAATAGAAGACCTGTCTGATGGTGCAGTCAGAGATGAGAGATGTGAGATGGAGAGATGTAGAGATGATGAGAGAGACGTCTCCTAGAATCAAGTGTAAGGCCTATACCTCTTGGAAATAAAAGTCCGGTGTTTGAACACGTCATGCCTTCTGATTTATTGTTTCAAGAGTCCTCAACCGGAAAACCGACAGATTTGGTGACCCCCGACGGTGATTCTTGAGGAAACTGGACCTTACCAGATCATCTCTCCACAGATCTTCCCGGGAAAACATCGCAGCGAACGTTCGATATACAAACGGTATGACAAGAGCCTTTTTTCTAGAATTCCTGTCAAATTGGTCAAAAGTTTAAATTGATGTGATGTATACTGGGACTTCTGTGACCTTAATTAAATAGTATAATATAAATCAGTAATTTATACGTGCCGCAAAGAACCGAGAATCTTAGTAGTAGGATCTTAGGTGGGGAAGTGTGATCAGGAATACGGGTTAATTAACGTCTTTTAGTGGCTTTTTGTACGAAAAGAAGAAAGGCCACCACGCTTTTTTCGGCAATGTTGTTCGGCGTGTAAATAAATCAGGAATAAACAAGCCACGTCATTTTTAAAAGTTTTCGGGACGTGTTAAAATAATAACGAAAAGGACTGAAGCCATTTTTAAAAGTTTTTGGGGCATATAACGAGAAAAAGGACTGAAGCCACTGGGGCAATATAACAAAAATTATTTTTTAAAGAAAGAACAAAAAAGTACTTTTGATTAAGTTTATATAAAAAGGCCTATATATAACATAGAAAATAAAAAAAAAGAAGAAGAATTTAGGATGTCGAAATCGCTATACATAACTTTACTGTTACAAATAATGATTGCTGTTAGAAAGGCAGAGAATGTTAAAGAAGAACCTGTTAAAGTAACAGTAGACACAGAGAGAGGGAAAGACAGAACAGCATCCACTGCAGAAGCAGGGGAAGCAGATAAATCATTAACCATAGAACCTGACCTCAGCTTTGACCTCCTCAGTGTAAATTCACAGGACGAATTTACGACCCCCCCACAAACTCTTAAAACCTACTGCTACGATTAGTCGGCGGAGAAGCTGAAATAATAATTAACAATTCAACAGATACTGATGATTTAAATGGGGTCTGTTCGATATCCAATCAATAAAAAATAGAATTAGTGCACTCGTGGGGAAGGTCACGTCCACAGTAGGGGCAGTTTCTGAGCCCATTTCCATACAAAGCTCTAATTTACAGCCCATACTTGAAAAACTAAAAACGGAAATAGTGAGGGAAATGACAGATCAGGCTAGGGCAAATAACTGAGAGGTTGTGTCCATCAAATTCATCAAGTATTGCAAAAACGTTAGAAGTTTTAAGGGAGGAGTATGATCTATTAAAAGTCACTTTGAGGGGGAGTTTTCACTACGCTGTAATTTTGCTTATCTTCGTCCTTTTAACATTAACAAGCGTAGTCATGTTGATCTGTCAGCGTTGCCACGGGCCTCTAAAATTATGATGATTATTCCTGATTCCACTTCCATTTTAAGTATTCAGACTCAGATGAGTAACAGGTTAGAAATTGCATCTGATTTTGGGGCTGTTCAGAGATCTGTGACTGCTGTTGCTGTTTTAACTAGCGCCGCTGTGCACCATCCCATGTCTGTGCAAATAATGTTGAATTATGCTCAAATCATTCTGAGACGGGCCGTCTCACCTTGCTGTGAGTGTGTTTGAAGCGGGTCTGGGGCACCTGTTAATGATTGGCGAGCGGGAGCGTGATGGGCGCGGTTCAGCTCGTGGCTCGCTGATTATTGAGGTGCTTTAGACTTTGTGCTTTGAGTGCGCGCTTGCGTGCGCGGGTATGACACGACCTGCTCAGAGGGATCAGCAGTGCTGAGGAAGTTACCTTTGGTTCACGGATTGCATGTAGTGTGTAACGTAAATTATTAAATGTAAATTATTAAATTATTAAATTGTTAAATTATCAAATTACACAAAATAAACAATGTGACTTGAGTATTTTGAACTATTCTATATTGTCACACCTTTGAAGTGACAAGAATGTTGCAAATACTCCCTGCAAAGTAACTGTAATCCAAAATTACCATCCAATGAAGTAGTAACTATGACAAAATACAGTTACTTATAAATGTATTTCAATTATGTAATACCGGTATATGTAATCCACTACTTCCCAGCACTGGTGGCTAAGTGAGCTATTTTTTTAATTATAAAAGACAATGTCTGGCTTTTCACTTTTGTTCGAGTTACTCTTGATCTTGATGAGCTGTGTTGTCTGCCAATGTTAAAATAGCTTAAAAACAACAGCTGATTTTGTTTTTATTTTGGCCTTTTCTTCTTGCACGATCTATGCTCCACTTATGACAAAATTGTTAAACTTCAGTCAAAAAGGGGTAATAAACATATAAACAGTGTGCAGGCATTGTGTATAAAAAATAGATTTCACTAATTCAGAATGACCTGCTTTCTTCTAAAATTGATCATGAGTAATTTATAAATGTAGACAATTTTCAACACTAAATTGGAGCTATATGCAAGAAAGGGTTAATTACAGAATACTGTTGTTTTTAATAAATGTATTTTAATTTTTTGAAAAGTAGATTTCTGCTTATCTTATAGGTTGCACTGGCAGATAATCTAGCTTGTTGGGTGAAGAGGTGCTTGGGTTATGGTGAAACGGACTCTTGTCCAAGGTCACTCAGGACCTGGCTGGATTCATTTTTGTAAAACGCACAGACTGGGAGGGTGATTTAAAGCTGCTGGTTGAGATTTGTGATAAGGAGTTGTTAGATTTCTGTGGCTCTTAGCTGGATGCTTATTCTGTTCAAGTTAGAAGAAGTTACTATTAAAGGGTTAGTATTGAATTAACAAAGTGAGGATCCGAAAACATAATTGTCATAAGTTAGAGGCAGGGTGAAGTCAGGACACTGCTAAAACTAAATTTCATAATGTGAAAATCAATTCCATTCCCTAGTCATTAATAGTCGTTCATAAAAACTGATAAAATAAGGTGCCAAAAGCTAAATCTACATTGCCAAATTAACAATTGTTAAAAATATGTACATGTTTTGCTGGGGCTCTACACTGCAAGGAATGATTTTCCAGTAGAATTAAAATGAAAGGTTTTGTTTTTTGGAGAGGCTCTTTTTGCAGTGTACAAGCTGACTCAGCACCACTGTTGTGAAAAAGCAAAATAAAATAAGTAAATGAATAATGATCCCAGTCAACTCTGTGTCCCAATTAGACTTGACTCTATTTCAGAAATAATAAAATAAGAATAAAATAAAACTACTAAATATTAGGCTAAAATTAAGACGGTTAAAACAACTAATTATAATTAAAGATTAAAAGTAATGTTAACACCATTCAACAACCATATAAAGCCAAATCTTCTTCTCCTTTTTAAAAAAATCAGACTAAGGATAGAAAGTGAGGACTGGAGAAGAAGTTCTGCGCGATCAAAATCTTAGTGCATACAGGTAGATAAACAATTCATCCAAACAGTGATCCAATCAAATTAAAACAACATTCCGTTTGTATTTAAACAATAATAGTAAAGAGTAAAAGTATATTACTACAGATATGTCCCAGTTCATCACATTAGACCAATTGATTGAATTCTGGAATGGCAAGGCGCTTGAAGAAGAACCAGACCAAAAGGCGAATGAGACCCAATCCACAATCCAAAGCATTATCAAGAAGGACATTAAAGAAAAAGATGATCCATAAAAAACCTGGCAACAACGGAAGATCAATGGAGAAACATATAAAAATTACTACAAAAAGAAAATTAAGCAATGCAAACTGGAGCCGACCCAAACTGCTACGACAAGGAAAATAAACTTACTAAAAATAAAGAGCTACAATAATGAGATGAGACGCTGATTGAAAATACAAAAGTACGAAAAGGACATGGGCGTGGCAAAAAAGTACATACATACATACACACACACATACATACAATCTACTGGACACAAATACTCACGGATCCAGAAAAAGGAAATACTGCGTCAGCACTGTGGCAAATCTATAAGACATGGGCAAGATCACTATATCCACTCAGCGAACCTTTTGACCCCCTACACGTCATGCTGTACTACTCTGTACTTGATGACGACGTCTATGATGAGCTGTGGCAAAAGGTCAATGGACAAACTTTTCAAGTGGGCTACTCGTACCTCTACTTGGGCCCTCAAGGAATGGCACTCGCAGTCTCCCAGAAGAACTGAAACCATATTTCACGGGGAGTGAAGAAAGTGCCCCTCATGTGTCGCTGGCCATCTCGAAACATCACTCACCAAGACAACTTGGTCCAATGGTCAAGCTAGCCTCAAGTCTTCAGTACGAGGCCACAGGAGCTGACAATGTTTTCTACAACGCAGAGCACCAAATATTCAGAATTGTGTTGCCCCAAGGCTCTGAAGACAACGCCAGAGCATCTAAGCAAACAAGACAACAGATTTTTGAGAACCATCCAGATACGGAGATGTATCTTGCTCAACTACCACCAAATATATGGATGACACACCCTAACGATGTGGGTCAAACAAAGCATACTGTGGAAGTGCAACTCACCACAAGCAAACCAATATATCATCCCCAATATCCACTCAAAGAAGACCAAGAAATGGGGATACAAGAGACTATTAATGGATTGCTGGAATCCGGAGTGATATATGAAACAGAGTTGGAATATCACACACCACTTTTTCCAGTGAAGAAATCAGATCTGCAAAACTGAAGGATGGTCCAAGACTTTCGACCAATAAATGAGGTCACAGCTGGAGAATCATATCCAGTGCCAGATCCATACATTGCATTGAATAATCTGTCACCAGAGCACAAGCTATTCGTGCAGCATGTAACCTGTGTGCTCCAAACTATGACATTCCTTTTCATCTAGATGTGACAGAGAAGCAAGCATTCGTTCAAGCTGTTCTTTATCAGAAACATCATCAGAACAGAAGGGTGCTGAAACACTACTTTTGTAAGCTTGATCTACATGAGCAAACTCAACCTGGCTGCGTACGTTACCTGGCAGCTCTGACAAAAACAATTGAGAAGACTTCTCACATTGTGCAAAATCATCCACTGGTGATTCACACTCAGCATGGAATACTTGCTTATCTCAATTCTCGCTTGTTCATTACTACTGCATGAAGATCCAGTAATATCTCAAAAACGCTGAGACAGCCTCACATCACTTATGAAGGAGGGCATATCAACATGGCAACGAACATGTTGACTGAAGGAACTCCACATGTGTGTGAAGAGAAAGTCAAAACTGAGTTATATGTGAGAGCAGACTTGCACACTACGCCACTTCCAGATCCAGACATGACCATTTTCTGTGACGGCTGTTCATACAGAGCAAGAGGAGGTCATGTTGTGTCATCATATGCAGTAGTGGAACAACTTCCCTCCAATCAATATCGTGTGATGGAAGCTCAACAGATACCAAAAGGATCTGCACAAGTAGCCGAAATAACAGCAATGTTAGGAGCACTACAACTCTCAGCAGACAAAGCAGTAAACATTTACACTGACACTGACTCAGTCTACGCCTACAAAACTGTCACGATGTCACTAGCTGGTTGGATCAGAAATGGTTTCAGACTTTTTGACCGGCCTTCCGATAGAACATGAACAATTGATCAAACAACTCATAGATGCTGTCCAACTGCCCTCAAGACTTGCTATCATGAAATGCAAAACTCGTACCAAGGGAACTGACTTTATACCTCAAGGAGAAATATGCTTGTTCACACCGGTGAAGACATTGAAATGCTAACAGATGCAAACGTGATGGATACAACATATGTAAAAGAGATTCAAGCTCCAGTTGCATTGCTTCAAATGTTATACGATGAATACCACACTCCTACTCATAGGAGTTACAAAGCTATCTGTTGGTGATAGTCTGTGAATATACAAGATGGGTCGAAGCATTTCCCTGCAAAACAGAAACGGCTAAAGTAGTCAAACACTTAACTACAGAAGTTTTTCCACGTTTTGGTATTCCACATGTCATAAGATCTGATAACGGGACACACTTCACTGCCAAAATAGTCCGAGATGTGCTAAAAGCTCTAAACATTACTCAACGCTTTGGAACTGTATATCATGCCGCCAGTCAAGGAGTCTGTGAACGTATGAACGCTACTGTCAAAAGAAAACTTGCAAAGGTTTGGAAAACAACAAAACTTGATTGGGTTTCCGCCTTGCCTTTTGTTCTAATGGACATTAGAAAACAGTGTGAACAAAACTACGTCATGTTCTCCCCATCTACTCCTAACGGGCAGAGAAATGAAGAAGAAGAGGATGAAAAAAGCCAACTCCGGACAACGGCGACGTCAGCAGCCAGAGAAGCTACCCCGACCACCCTCTGCCACTGGGGCTCCAGGAGGAGAGGAGGAGAAAAAGGGGAGGAGAAAAAGAAGAAATAAAAGGAGAGTATAGGCCATGTTGTTTAAAAAATTTAAATTTTAAATGTGTAATTTTGACCATGCTAATCACAGTGCTTTTTATTTTTCTAGTATACACCCCACATACCCAGTATGAGAAAGTTCAGACTGATCTCGGACAGCAGCCGACAATCAAAACTACAGCCTACAACACAACCGGCTCAATAAACAATGCAGGTAAGAAACAAGGAATGCTAAAAAGGAACACTAGGGACACTAGGGGAACCCCAAAAAATTGTAAAGTACTGCTACGAAGGACAAACATGCAATATAGTATTTGATGTATGTGAAGTGCTAGATTGTATGTTGGACACACCTGCCATAGATCATGCGCTAAACATACAAATTGTTTGTAAGGAGACTTGTTTGTCAACAAATTCTTATGGACAAACAGTCATAGACATTGCCAGAGTTATAACAAGTACTGACGGACAACATAATGATGAAGTAAATAAAGTTATTTTAACCAAAAACAGAAAAGACGATGCATTTTTTTTCAAGCTGAACTGAAACATTGTAGAGGTCGCAAATCAATTACTCAACGGTGTAATCCTTTAATATTATCCACTAAAAATCCAACGGCCAATGATTTTGGAATATATTCCATAGGGTTCCAGTGCTCCAGAATAACTTCTGTGCCATACAACAGAAAAGCAAATTTGAATTTTGAAGGTTATATCCAAACAACAATCTTAAAAGCTAACAAACCGGTTCCAGAAGGTGATTTAATTTCTTTGACCGAAGCCATAAGAATTGAAACAGGGCTTGAAATGAATGAGAATACTTGGCTGAAATGGGTCCAATACACTGCACACACTTTAACAACAGAAGACTGCATTGTGTGTTCTGCAGACCACGGTTAACTACTGCATCTATACCATACTCTGCTAACAAAGATCTGACCTGTATACTTAAACTCTTCACTAAGAAGGAGTTTGATAAAACTGATGCATGTTACCACCTTCACCTTAAATTGCCAGTGGTTTCCTCCAAAGATGTACCTACGTCTTGGATGTTGGAAACAGCTAAATATACTTGTTTCCTTAAAGATACTGTTGTACACACAGATGTACAAAGTAATGATAGAAATGAAATAGAAAGTTTTGCAGACAACTTCTGTAATCAGACTTTGTCTTCAGACAATTATAAAGACTTTTCCCTTCTGACTAATCATTCTATTGCACGCGCCGACATTTGGTGGTTATGTGCAGATTTCCGTATCTATGCTATTTTATCAAAAACATGGTCAGGCATTTGTGCACCAATTATGCTAATTATTCCATTCACTATAGGCCCAGTTAATTCACTAAGTTTGAAATCAACTCAATTGCCATACAGAGCTAACTCAAAGCATAATTATGTAAACAAGAGGTCATTGTCATATCAGCCTAAGCCCAAACCTCAAGGATCCTTTAACGAAGATATTTACCTTAGTGCTATTGGTGCACCTGTTGGGGTTCTGGATGAACTCAAGGCACAAAATGTAATTGCAGCAGGGTTTACCTCAGCTCTATTCGCAGGAATAACCGCTACTAAGAATGTTGTTTGGATAAATTATCTCTATTACAATCAGCAGAGATTTATAAACTATACAATTGAGGCACTAGAAGGTTTTGTGGAGCAACTGGGTCCTACGTCACTCATGGCTTGGCAAAATTGGATTGCCCTTGATATGTTACTTGCCAAAGAATCATCAGTGTGCAGCATGTTTGGAGCAGAATGTTGCACATACATTCTAAACAACACCTCTCCAGATGGGAGTATTGCTAAAGCTTTGAATAAGTTAAAGTCGTTGTCCGCAGAATTTGTTAGAAACTTTGGCGTATCTGAAAACACTTGGTCCAGTGGCTTTATGGTGTTTTTGGGCCTTGGACTGATGCTATAATCTCTATAGCTACCACAATATTAACAGTAATTGTGATTCTAATTATAATTGGATGTTGTGTTGTTCCCTGTCTTCGATCATTAGTGGAACGTTTGATTCCTACTGCCCTGATGCAGAAAATTCTTACGTCCCAAATTTTGTTACTCTCTTTAGAATCCCAAAGTCTCTAAGTGTTGGTTGAAATTGTTCCTGTGAGCATTCATTGTTTCTTATTTTGCTGTCCGAGAAGTCATGTATTGATTTATACTCTAAAAGGGGGTTATGAACAAAGAAATCAGCTAATGCTAAACTGATGCTTTATTTACATATATAAGTTTAAGTTGTGATAAAATGCTATATAAAGGTAGCGTTTTGCTCCTTTAATTTTGTTTGATTTTAAATTAATTTAAATTAATTTTTGTTTGACTTTAATTTTGTTTTTTGTTTGACTTTGCTTTTATTTTTGCTTTACTTTAATTTTGTTTTTGATTTAATTTTTGTTTGGTGAGCACATGTGTATGTGCTCAAAAAGGGGAATTGTGGTTATTATTAATGATTGTTTTACTTTATGTAAACTATATTAATGAGATGACCTAGTATGTGTCTGTACGTGGTAGACTTTGATTCTGCTGAACCTGCTAACTTGAGAATAATGCCAACTATACTGTTTGAAGTGAACTTTGGTTTCTATACGCAGCAGTCCATATCTATATGATGTCTGAATGTACACGTGGAAATATCCTTATCTGAAATGTATGTATGTATAAATAGAAGACCTGTCTGATGGTGCAGTCAGAGATGAGAGATGTGAGATGGAGAGATGTAGAGATGATGAGAGAGACGTCTCCTAGAATCAAGTGTAAGGCCTATACCTCTTGGAAATAAAAGTCCGGTGTTTGAACACGTCATGCCTTCTGATTTATTGTTTCAAGAGTCCTCAACCGGAAAACCGACACGTGTTTGGGCGGGTGGAGGCGGCGTGTTTGGGCGGGTGGAGGCGGCGTGTTTGGGCGGGTGGAGGCGGCGTGTTTGGGCGGGTGGAGGCGGCGTGTTTGGGCGGGTGGAGGCGGCGTGTTTGGAGGCGTTTGTGAGGGTGGAGGCGGTGGGTGGAGGCGGGTTCGTACCCTCGGGCTCTTCGTCGCTGCTGGCCTCAGGTCTCTGGATCCTCCTCCTCTTCTTCCTCTTCTCCTTTGGCTCCGCCTCCTCGCCGTCTGACTCCGCCCCTCGTTTACTGTGGATAAAAACCACGGCAACAAGTCACAAATTTGTCCAAAGCGGCAAAACATGATCCCGTGGCCCCGCCCCCTCCCCTGGCCCCGCCCCTCGTGGCCCCCTCCCCTTGCCCCGCCCCCTCACCTGCGCGGGGCTCTGGCCTGTGGGGGGCGCTGTTCTGTGGAGCCGCTCTCCTCTTTCACCAAGGCAACAGCAGACTCTGAAAAACAGACCAGGACTGAACCAGGACTGAACCAGGACTGAACCAGGACTAGACCAGGACTGAACCAGGACTGAACCAGGACTAGACCAGGACTGAACCAGGACTAGACCAGGACTAAACCAGGACTGAACCAGGACTGAACCAGGACTGAACCAGGACTGGACCAGGACTAGACCAGGACTAGACCAGGACTGAACCAGGACTAGACCAGGACTAAACCAGGACTGAACCAGGACTGAACCAGGACTGAACCAGGACTAGACCAGGACTAGACCAGAACTAAACCAGGACTAAACCAGGACTAAACCAGGACTGAACCAGGACTAGACCAGCACTAGACCAGGATTAGACCAGCACTAAAAGAGCACTAACCCAGGACTAAACCAGGACTGCACCAGGACTGCACCAGGACTAGACCAGGACTAGACCAGGACTAGACCAGGACTAGACCAGGACTAGACCAGGACTGAACCAGGACTGAACCAGGACTAGACCAGGACTAAACCAGGACTAAACCAGGACTAAACCAGGACTGCACCAGGACTAGACCAGGACTAGACCAGGACTAGACCAGGACTGAACCAGGACTAGACCAGGACTAGACCAGGACTAGACCAGGACTAAACCAGGACTGAACCAGGACTGAACCAGGACTGAACCAGGACTAGACCAGGACTAGACCAGCACTAAACCAGCACTAAACCAGCACTAAACCAGCACTAAACCAGGACTAAACCAGGACTAAACCAGGACTAAACCAGGACTGCACCAGGACTGCACCAGGACTGCACCAGGACTGCACCAGGACTAGACCAGGACTAGACCAGGACTAGACCAGGACTAAACCAGGACTGAACAAGGACTGAACAAGGACTGAACCAGGACTGAACCAGGACTGAACCAGGACTAGACCAGGACTAGACCAGGACTAGACCAGGACTGAACCAGGACTAAACCAAGACTAAACCAGGACTAAACCAGGACTAAACCAGGACTAAACCAGGACTAGACCAGGACTAGACCAGGACTAGACCAGGACTAGACCAGGACTAGACCAGGACTAGACCAGGACTAGACCAGGACTGAACCAGGACTGAACCAGGACTGAACCAGGACTGAACCAGGACTAGACCAGGACTGAACCAGGACTGAACCAGGACTGAACCAGGACTAGACGAGGACTAGACCAGGACTAGACCAGGACTAGACCAGGACTAAACCAGGACTAAACCAGGACTGAACCACGACTAGACCAGCACTAGACCAGGAATAGACCAGCACTAAACCAGGACTAAACCAGGACTAAACCAGGACTGAACCAGGACTGAACCAGGACTGAACCAGGACTGAACCAGGACTAGACCAGCACTAGACCAGGACTAGACCAGAACTAAACCAGGACTAAACCAGGACTAAACCAGGACTGAACCAGGACTAGACCAGGAGTGAACCAGGACTAGACCAGGACTAAACCAGGACTAAACCAGGACTGAACCAGGACTGAACCAGGACTAGACCAGGACTAGACCAGGACTAGACCAGGACTAAACCAGGACTGAACCAGGACTGAACCAGGACTAGACCAGGACTAGACCAGAACTAAACCAGGACTAAACCAGGACTAAACCAGGACTGAACCAGGACTAGACCAGCACTAGACCAGGACTAGACCAGCACTAAAAGAGCACTAACCCAGCACTAAACCAGGACTAAACCAGGACTAAACCAGGACTGCACCAGGACTGAACCAGGACTGAACCAGGACTAGACCAGGACTAGACCAGGACTAGACCAGAACTAAACCAGGACTAAACCAGGACTGAACAAGGACTGAACAAGGACTGAACCAGGACTGAACCAGGACTAGACCAGGACTAGACCAGGACTAGACCAGGACTGAACCAGGACTAAACCAAGACTAAACCAGGACTAAACCAGGACTAAACCAGGACTAAACCAGGACTAAACCAGGACTAGACCAGGACTAGACCAGGACTAGACCAGGACTAGACCAGGACTGAACCAGGACTAGACCAGGACTAGACCAGGACTAGACCAGGACTAAACCAGGACTGAACCAGGACTGAACCAGGACTGAACCAGGACTGAACCAGGACTAGACCAGGACTGAACCAGGACTGAACCAGGACTGAACCAGGACTAGACCAGGACTAGACCAGGACTAGACCAGGACTAGACCAGGACTAAACCAGGACTAAACCAGGACTAAACCAGGACTGAACCACGACTAGACCAGCACTAGACCAGGAATAGACCAGCACTAAACCAGGACTAAACCAGGACTAAACCAGGACTGAACCAGGACTGAACCAGGACTGAACCAGGACTAGACCAGGACTGAACCAGGACTGAACCAGGACTAGACCAGGACTAGACCAGGACTAGACCAGGACTAAACCAGGACTGAACCAGGACTGAACCAGGACTGAACCAGGACTGGACCAGGACTAGACCAGGACTAGACCAGGACTGAACCAGGACTAGACCAGGACTAAACCAGGACTGAACCAGGACTGAACCAGGACTGAACCAGGACTAGACCAGGACTAGACCAGAACTAAACCAGGACTAAACCAGGACTAAACCAGGACTGAACCAGGACTAGACCAGCACTAGACCAGGATTAGACCAGCACTAAAAGAGCACTAACCCAGGACTAAACCAGGACTGCACCAGGACTGCACCAGGACTAGACCAGGACTAGACCAGGACTAGACCAGGACTGAACCAGGACTGAACCAGGACTAGACCAGGACTAAACCAGGACTAAACCAGGACTAAACCAGGACTGCACCAGGACTAGACCAGGACTAGACCAGGACTAGACCAGGACTGAACCAGGACTAGACCAGGACTAGACCAGGACTAGACCAGGACTAGACCAGGACTGAACCAGGACTGAACCAGGACTGAACCAGGACTAGACCAGGACTAGACCAGCACTAAACCAGCACTAAACCAGCACTAAACCAGGACTAAACCAGGACTAAACCAGGACTAAACCAGGACTGCACCAGGACTGCACCAGGACTGCACCAGGACTAGACCAGGACTAGACCAGGACTAGACCAGGACTAAACCAGGACTGAACAAGGACTGAACAAGGACTGAACCAGGACTGAACCAGGACTGAACCAGGACTAGACCAGGACTAGACCAGGACTAGACCAGGACTGAACCAGGACTAAACCAAGACTAAACCAGGACTAAACCAGGACTAAACCAGGACTAAACCAGGACTAGACCAGGACTAGACCAGGACTAGACCAGGACTAGACCAGGACTGAACCAGGACTAGACCAGGACTAGACCAGGACTAGACCAGGACTGAACCAGGACTGAACCAGGACTGAACCAGGACTGAACCAGGACTAGACCAGGACTGAACCAGGACTGAACCAGGACTGAACCAGGACTAGACGAGGACTAGACCAGGACTAGACCAGGACTAGACCAGGACTAAACCAGGACTAAACCAGGACTGAACCACGACTAGACCAGCACTAGACCAGGAATAGACCAGCACTAAACCAGGACTAAACCAGGACTAAACCAGGACTGAACCAGGACTGAACCAGGACTGAACCAGGACTAGACCAGCACTAGACCAGGACTAGACCAGAACTAAACCAGGACTAAACCAGGACTAAACCAGGACTGAACCAGGACTAGACCAGGAGTGAACCAGGACTAGACCAGGACTAAACCAGGACTAAACCAGGACTGAACCAGGACTGAACCAGGACTAGACCAGGACTAGACCAGGACTAGACCAGGACTAAACCAGGACTGAACCAGGACTGAACCAGGACTAGACCAGGACTAGACCAGAACTAAACCAGGACTAAACCAGGACTAAACCAGGACTGAACCAGGACTAGACCAGCACTAGACCAGGACTAGACCAGCACTAAAAGAGCACTAACCCAGCACTAAACCAGGACTAAACCAGGACTAAACCAGGACTGCACCAGGACTGAACCAGGACTGAACCAGGACTAGACCAGGACTAGACCAGGACTAGACCAGAACTAAACCAGGACTAAACCAGGACTGAACAAGGACTGAACAAGGACTGAACCAGGACTGAACCAGGACTAGACCAGGACTAGACCAGGACTAGACCAGGACTGAACCAGGACTAAACCAAGACTAAACCAGGACTAAACCAGGACTAAACCAGGACTAAACCAGGACTAAACCAGGACTAGACCAGGACTAGACCAGGACTAGACCAGGACTGAACCAGGACTAGACCAGGACTAGACCAGGACTAGACCAGGACTAAACCAGGACTGAACCAGGACTGAACCAGGACTGAACCAGGACTGAACCAGGACTAGACCAGGACTGAACCAGGACTGAACCAGGACTGAACCAGGACTAGACCAGGACTAGACCAGGACTAGACCAGGACTAGACCAGGACTAAACCAGGACTAGACCAGGACTAAACCAGGACTGAACCACGACTAGACCAGCACTAGACCAGGAATAGACCAGCACTAAACCAGGACTAAACCAGGACTAAACCAGGACTGAACCAGGACTGAACCAGGACTGAACCAGGACTAGACCAGCACTAGACCAGGACTAGACCAGAACTAAACCAGGACTAAACCAGGACTAAACCAGGACTGAACCAGGACTAGACCAGGAGTGAACCAGGACTAGACCAGGACTAAACCAGGACTAAACCAGGACTGAACCAGGACTGAACCAGGACTAGACCAGGACTAGACCAGGACTAAACCAGGACTGAACCAGGACTGAACCAGGACTAGACCAGGACTAGACCAGAACTAAACCAGGACTAAACCAGGACTAAACCAGGACTGAACCAGGACTGAACCAGGACTAGACCAGCACTAGACCAGGACTAGACCAGCACAAAAAGAGCACTAACCCAGCACTAAACCAGGACTAAACCAGGACTAAACCAGGACTGAACCAGGACTGAACCAGGACTAGACCAGGACTAGACCAGGACTAGACCAGGACTAAACCAGGACTAAACCAGGACTAAACCAGGACTGAACCAGGACTGAACCAGGACTGAACCAGGACTAGACCAGGACTAGACCAGGACTAGACCAGCACTAAACGAGCACTAAACGAGCACTAAACCAGGACTAAACCAGGACTGCACCAGGACTGCACCAGGACTAGACCAGGACTAGACCAGGACTAGACCAGGACTAGACCAGGACTAGACCAGGACTGAACAAGGACTGAACAAGGACTGAACCAGGACTGAACCAGGACTGAACCAGGACTGAACCAGGACTGAACCAGGACTGAACCAGGACTAGACCAGGACTAGACCAGGACTAGACCAGGACTAAACCAAGACTAAACCAAGACTAAACCAGGACTAAACCAGGACTAGACCAGGACTAGACCAGGACTAGACCAGGACTAGACCAGGACTAGACCAGGACTAGACCAGGACTGAACCAGGACTAGACCAGGACTAGACCAGGACTAGACCAGGACTAAACCAGGACTGAACCAGGACTGAACCAGGACTGAACCAGGACTGAACCAGGACTGAACCAGGATTAGACCAGGACTAGACCAGGACTGAACCAGGACTGAACCAGGACTGAACCAGGACTAGACCAGGACTAGACCAGGACTAGACCAGGACTAAACCAGGACTAAACCAGGACTGAACCACGACTAGACCAGCACTAGACCAGGAATAGACCAGCACTAAACCAGGACTGAACCAGGACTGAACCAGGACTGAACCAGGACTGAACCAGGACTGAACCAGGACTAGACCAGCACTAGACCAGGACTAGACCAGGACTAAACCAGGACTAAACCAGGACTAAACCAGGACTAAACCAGGACTGAACCAGGACTAGACCAGGAGTGAACCAGGACTAGACCAGGACTAAACCAGGACTAAACCAGGACTGAACCAGGACTAGACCAGGAGTGAACCAGGACTAGACCAGGACTAAACCAGGACTAAACCAGGACTGAACCAGGACTGAACCAGGACTAGACCAGGACTAGACCAGGACTAGACCAGGACTAAACCAGGACTAAACCAGGACTAAACCAGGACTAAACCAGGACTAAACCAGGACTAAACCAGGACTGAACCAGGACTAGACCAGCACTAGACCAGGACTGAACCAGGACTGAACCAGGACTGAACCGGGACTGAACCAGGACTAAACCAGGACTAAACCAGGACTGAACCAGGACTGAACCAGGACTGAACCAGAACTAGACCAGGACTAGACCAGGACTGAACCAGGACTGAACCAGGACTGAACCAGGACTAAACCAGGACTGAACCAGGACTGAACCAGGACTGAACCAGGACTGAACCAGGACTGAACCAGGACTAGACCAGGACTAGACCAGGACTAGACCAGGACTAGACCAGGACTGAACCAGGACTGAACCAGGACTGAACCAGGACTGAACCAGGACTGAACCAGGACTGAACCAGGACTAAACCAGGACTGAACCAGGACTGAACCAGGACTAAACCAGGACTAAACCAGGACTAAACCAGGTCTAAACCAGGTCTAAACCAAGACTAAACCAAGACTAAACCAGGTCTAAACCAGGACTGAACCAGGACTAAACCAGGAGCTGTTTCTCACTTGTCGTCTGGTTTCCAAAGAAGTTCATCAGGGCATTGGCCTTTGGAGCAGGTTTCGTTTCAGTCTAAAAACAGAACAGATCAAATAAATCACAAAAATACAGCGACAGTTTCAAAACATCCAGATTTAAAAGCACAAAAAAAGGTTTAATTATTTTTAACTTTCTATTGTTGTATTATTTTTTATTCATTTTCTTCTGTGGGGTAAAAACACATCACATATTTATATTATATTATATTATATTTTGGGCAGCGTTCGTCACTGATCAGAAGGTCGGCGGTTCGAATACCACTCCCAGGTCTAAACGAGGTCTAAACAAGGTATAAACGAGGTCTAAACGAGGTCTAAACGAGGACTTGACCAGGACTTGACCAGGACTTGACCAGGACTTGACCAGGACTTGACCAGGACTTGACCAGGTCCGAACCAGGTCCGAACCAGGTCCGAACCAGGTCCGAACCAGGTCCGAACCAGGTCCGAACCAGGACTAAACTGGGTCTGAACCAGGACTGAACCAGGTTTGAACCAGGACTGAACCAGGACTAAACGAGGACTGAACCAGGTCTGAACCAGGTCTGAACGAAGTCTGAACCAGGACTAAACAAGGACTGATCCAGGTCCGAACCAGGTCTAAATAAGGACTAGACCAGGAGTAAACTGGGTCTAAATGAGGACTGAACCAGGACTGAAACCAGATTTTCAGAACCCGACTGAAAATCCAATAGGGCCAAACCTAAGTTTTATAAACAACTGAAGATTTACAGTAAATTTTTACATCATAAATATATCGGCAGCTCCAACTCCTGTTTTATCGGAATCAAATCGGCCGCAACATAATCCATATCGGTCGGGCCCTTATATGTGTGTGTATGTGTGTGTGTGTGTGTGTGTGTAATAAACCAGCAGCAGTTTGGCTCACCACGGGCGCCTCTGTGGGCTCTGGTTTGGTCTCGGCCTTGGTCTCGGGTCTGGCCTCCGGTCTGGCCTCGGTCTTGGGCTTGTTGGAGAAGATTCCCATGATGCCTTTGGGCTTGGGGCAGGTCTGTGGTTTGGGGGGCTCTGGGGCAGGTGGGGGCGGTTCTCTGGGCGGCTGCAGCTGTGCGTTGCTCAGAGGCACAGCGTCAGGGCAGTGGATCGCGCTGTATCTGCGAGGACACACGGAGAGAGTTTGAAATGAACTGAACTGGGAAACACGTGTAACATCTGGAGGCCCTGCTGTGTCTGAAGCATAGTCCGTATAAATGAGTGGACTAAGCTAACTCGTTAGCCGCGAACCCGTTAGCCGCCGCGTGCCATACAGGAAGTGCTCCAGGAGGCTCTTGGGGCTCCTTCACATTAGGATCTTCTCGTCCCTCTGTCTGTACCTGCTGCTCTGAGCCTCGTCATTCTGGACTTAAACTGTTCGTCTGAAGCCGCCACACAGGATCCTGAACTTTTCATTTCTCTGTTTTGTTCCTAAATCAAGATCTGAACATAAATAAAGGACCAATCAGACGCCTTCATTCCCCGAGGCCCCTCCCCCTAGCGTTAACAACAGGTTTGATTGACAGCTCGTTTCGTTGCTAAGTAAGTTCCCTTCCCGCTTTCCCCCCCGAGTGACGATTTCTGAAATAAAATGACAAAATATCTCAGTTACAGTATCTAAAGTTACTAGAATCTGAACGAGCAGAATTTAACGAGCATAAAGTAAAGTGAATTTGGTTAAATTGCGACTCTATTGTTGTTCGTACGGAACAGAACAAACAACATAAATCAGTGACTTAAACTATTTAAAGCTCAAAGTTTCTTCTTCTTGTGCAGAATCAGGTAAATCCAGTGTCCTGCAGGTGCAGAGTATCACATCCATAGTCCGTATATATGATGCATCAGCTCTGCCAGGAGGAGGCGCCACATTTAACCTCCTCACTCATGATTGGCTCTTGTGTTGCTATGATACTCGCGGGGGGATTTCCAAATATGGACCTGGCTCCAGATTCACTCCTGTAACCGTGGCAACAGGAGCCTCATTTGAGCGACGCTGTGGAGACGTCACTCACTCATATAAACGCTCTCTGGTCTGAGGTTACACTGCCATCTTTGTTTTAACACAGTTTTGTCCCAGCCTTCCCCCACCCCAGACACTTCCTCCAGCGGCTCTGTGACAGGTGCGGCAGGTGCAGGGTTTCACCTGTTGCACTGCTGTATGTTGCTCCTGACGGCGTCGTAGTCGACTCCGAACAGGGGGGCGCTGTCCCGGAGCAGAGCCTTGTGCACACTGTACACGTGGAGGCTCACGACGGCCTCCAGACGAGACTTCGCCTCTGAGGAGGAACACACGGCATTATATTAGCTTAAAATGAGCTCAAAATGGCAAGATTATCGTTTGTCGTCCAGGAAAATCTGTCACAAAACTAAAATGTCCAACTGTTTCCTGTTGGACGGGACGACAGCGCCACCGTCAGGCTGAGAGGAAAACTGCACTCACCCTCCAGCTCCTCCTCACGCACCAGACACACTTTATGGACCTGCAAGACAGAGACCGGGTCTGAGACCGGACCAGGACTAGAACAGGACTAAACTGGGTCTGAGACTGAACCAAGACTAAACCAGGACTAAACCAGGACTAAACCAGGACTAAACCAGGACTAAACCAGGACTAAACCAGGACTAAACCAGGACTAAACCAGGACTAAACCCCTGGCCCTCAACTCTCTCGTCCTCTCCGTTCGGTGGTTGTTTTTACCGGTCGTCCGTGGTCCTGGGATTTGCCCGACAGCAGGTAGGTGGCGTGGAGCGAGGCCGAGCTCTCCTTCCTCTTGTGCTCCAGGTAATGGAACAGCATCCTGAAAAACATCGGCACAGAAATAAAAAAAAAAAAAAACAGGACTACTGGAGGACTACAACCAGAATCACCCAGGGATAATAATATTAATATAATAATAATCTTGTGCGATTTTTTACCCCATTTGAATTGGACAACAAAAGATGCTGGTTGCATCTTTTAGAAGCCGTACTTCCAAAAAAAAATAAAAATAAAAATTAAATGAAGTGAATACTAAATCTGAAGCCAATTTGGGAACTAAATTGGACAATTTAGATCTTAGGAACGCTGTTAAAATCTCGTCTTGTCTCGTTCTTGTGGACCCAGTGTCGTGTCACCCCTACTGTCCTGCATCTCTGTATCTGACCAAACTGCGCTCACAAGACGAGGCCTGCAGGGGGCGCTCATGCAGAAACCACTCTGGCTGGAATCATGGAGCGGCACTGACCGTTTGGCCGTGTTGACGTGGACGCCCAGGGTCAGACTCAGCCATTTGTACGTCACCTGGGGAAAAAAAAAACATGAAAAAATGAAAAACCTGAACTCCACGTGTGAGAACAGACAGAACCAGTGCAGACCACATCTACTGTGCTCCTTTAGGCCTGGTTGAGGCCTGGTTGAGGCCTGGTTGAGGCCTGGTTGAGGCCTGGTTGAGGCCTGGTTGAGGCCTGGTTGAGACCTGGTTGAGACCTGGTTGAGACCTGGTTGAGACCTGGTTGAGACCTGGTTTAGGCCTGGTTTAGGCCTGGTTTAGGCCTGGTTTAGGCCTGGTTTAGGCCTGGTTTAGGCCTGGTTTAGGCCTGTCTTAGACCTGGTTTAGGCCTAGTTTAGACCTGGTTTAGGCCTAGTTTAGACCTGGTTTAGGTCTAGTTCAGACCAGACTAATCCGGAACTAAATTTAGATTAAAACCAGGACTAAAGGAAGCCTAAACCTGGATTAAAACCAGATTTAAAGGAGGATTAAACCCGAACTAAACCAGTACTAAAGCAGGATTAGAACCAGGACTATCAGAGGACTAAACCAGGACAAAACTAGGATTAAAATCAGGACTAATGGAGACTAGCGGAGGACTAAACCTAGACTAAAACCGGAAAAAATCAGGATTAAAAACAGGACTAACAGAGGACTAAACCCAGACTAAACCCGGACTAATCCCGGACAGGACCGTGCGCTCTGGAGCGGGTTTTCCGGGACTCTGTTGGAGTTTTTTCGGGCGCAGAATCGGGACTGTGGCGCTTACGATCTTGTCCTGGTCGTGCACGTATTCGTCGATGTTGTCCAGGTAAAGCGTGTCCATCTCCTCAGCTCTTCTCCGGGTTTTCGCGAGGTTTTCTTCGTGATTCTTTCGTGTTTCTTTGGGGAAAAGCCGCTGTTCTGTGGCTGCGCGGGAACCATTATTTACTTCCGCTTTGGGCTGTCACGTGTCTGAGCGGACTTTTGGTCAAGGGAAAGCAATCATAATAATAATAATAATTGAAAAAAAACACACTTTTAATTAAATCTATTTAGGGTGTTGGGAAGAAAATACATCTACCGAAAGTAATAAAGAATTCTGAATAATAATTTTGAGTCATTTTACTTTTCTAAAATCAACGGGACACCTGGCGTGTTCATTCTGTTATTTAGTTAAAGAGAGGATATTTTACTTCTACGGGGTATTAACTGTGACACATAACATATTTAGATCACCGTGTTACCTTTTGTTGTTTTGGAAATTATATAATCACCAAAGACAAGTATTAAAGGTTTTAGAAGTTTCACTTTCGTTTTTACGCCCCGAGTCCGAGTCGCTTCGTAAATCGTGGCCACTGCAGATCACGTTACGCTCAACCAGACTCCTGCACATCACACCAGGTTTGTGCACTTGATGTGTACAGTTTTGTGTCATGTTTTTTTTGCGTATTGCGTATTTTGCGAGAATTGTGGCGTGGGAGCTTGGGTGGTGCAGGTTTGTGGTTCGAGCATCGCGAGGAGGAGTAGCGTCAAAACCTGGTTTAGTCCTGGTTTAGACCTGGTTTAGTCCTGGTTTAGTCCTGGTTTAGACCTGATTTAAACCTGGTTTAGTCCTGATTTAGACCGAGCTTAGTCCATGTTTAGCCCTGGTTTAGATCTGATTTAGTCCTGATTTAGACCTGGTTTAGTCCTTTTTTAGTCCTGGTTTAGTCCTTATTTAGTCCTGGTATAGACCTGGTGTTTAGACCTCGTGTTTAGACCTGGTTTAGACCTGGTTTAGACCTGGTGTTTAGACCTGGTTTAGACCTGGTTTAGACCTGGTTTAGACCTGGTGTTTAGACCTGGTTTAGACCTGGTGTTTAGACCTGGTGTTTAGACCTGGTGTTTAGACCTGGTGTTTAGACCTCCAACTCCTGCCCAGGCCCAGTCCTGCTTTGCTTCTGCTGGACTTCTGTGGACACGCTGAGCTCCACATTGCATATTAACTTTACTTTTCTGCAATAAATAACGATTAGCCATAAACAGAGAAAAACAAAAACTGTTAAATGTTGACACTCATATAAAAGAACAACCACTCACCTGCATGTTCTCCCTGTGGTCAGATGGCTTCAGACAGTAACTCACCTGTGGAGATGGCAGCTCTGGGTCGCTCCTTCCTCCTGGGCATGTTTTACGACTGCAGATCTGACACTCTGGTCCCAGGTACGTCGGAAAGAGAGCGGCATTCACACTTACAGACACTGCAGACAGAGGTCGCACGTGTGTCTCGTCTTTATTAACAACACTTTATATTTATCAATGCAAATAAACCTCTTGTTTTTCAGGCCTGACTTTCTGGGACCAGGAGAAGCTGGACAAAGACATGAGAGTGACCCCTAAACCCAGCACTCAGTGTGAGATCGTGGCATCTGAGCGCCTCTCTGACAAGGCCTCTTCATTCGGAGTGGATGCTGATCTCAAAGCCAGTTTTATGACTGGACTTGTGAAAGTTGAAGGGTCAGCGAAATATCTAAATGACAAGAAAAGTTCCAGAAGACAGGCCCGTGTGGCTCTGCAGTACAAAACTACAACAGAGTTTAAAACATTGACCATGAACCAGCTCAGCAAAGACAACTTAAAGCACCACGAGGTGAATGACAAAGGTCTAGCCACACATGTAGTAACAGCCATCCTCTACGGAGCCCAGGCATTCTTTGTGTTCGACCAGGAAACATCTGAAGATGAAAGTGTCCGAGACATTCAGGGAAACCTGAAGGTGATGATTGAAAAAATCCCAAAGATCTCATTTGATTTCGAAGGGAATTTGCAAATGGAGGACAGAGACAGGGAAATGGTGAACAAGTTCTCCTGCACTTTTCATGGAGATTTCAGTTTAGACAAAAATCCAACGACATTTGAAGAAGCGGTAAAAGTTTATCAAGACCTGCCCAAACTTCTGGGCCCCAAAGGTGAGAACGCAGTCCCTGTGAGGGTGCACCTGCTGCCCCTCAGCACCTTAGACTCTACAGCGTCTAAACTGGTGCGTCACATCAGTCTGAGGTTAGTCTGTGAGGCAGAGAACGTCCTGGAGAACTTTAGGGAGCTGGACATGAGCTGTAATGATGTCCTGAAGAGTCCTGCAGGGCAGAACTTCTCACACTTTTCCCAAAAAGTCAAAACCTTTACCTCTTTCTGCTCCGAGTTCCTTCTGGGACTCCAGGGAACTCTGGCCACGAAGCTTCTATCGATCAGAGGAGGAGGAGAGGAGGAGGCCGCTCTGGCAGACGTCCTGAAGAGGGCAGCAGAGAGTCCGTTCAGCTCTCACCGTTTGAACCAATGGATGAACGATGTGGTGAAGGAGGCCAACACCATAAAAGCCCTCACAAATGTGATGAGAAACACAGAAGTCATCTCTTCTGAAAATGACCTCTTAGAGAAGGTGTGTGATTCAGAGAAAGCCCTGGTGTTTGTGTTCACGTCTCTGGAGAAGGCAGAGCCGTACCTTGAAGAACTGAAGAACCACCTAGAGGGGATTCAAACCCACGAGTCTGGAGCAGAGCCCACGCCCTGGTACAGGACTAAAGACGTGATCAACCGATTGAGACACAAAGCAAAGGTGTTTAGTGACTTTGCAGGCGCCAACAAAGACCAGGACACAAAGGCTCTTCAGTTCCTGGCAGTGGGTTTGACTGATGAAAACCACAAAGAAGCAACCGTCTATCTTTATGAAGACGGGTTCCTCACCAGTGAGAGCTTTGAGCTCCCTTCTAAACCAGACTCAGTGACTGTAGGCAGAGCCACAGTGCACAGCGTGAGTCTGCAGGTCAGAGCTCTCTCAGTGGGAGCGGAGAACGTCCATGGATACAGAGTGGAGTTCGGTGAGAAAGGACAGGAGCAGTGGAAGCAGCAGCTCCAGGCTGAAGCTGGAGAGGTCACAGTTACAGGCCTGAACCCAAACACTGAGTACAGCTTCACAGTGAGAGCCGTCACTGAGGTGGGAGTAGGTCCAGCTGCTCGTCACGCCTCCATGAAAACCTTACCCTGCAGCCCTCCAGAAGACCCCAGCACCACTTCCACCTCCTCAAAGATCTACGCCCGCTGGAGGAGACCTACACAGGTGGGACCAGGTGCTCAGATCCTCAGATACATCGTGGAGTACGCTGAGACCAGAGACAGGCTCCAGTGGAGGAGAGAGGAGTCCAATTCTGAGGAGAAGGTGATATCTGGACTTCAGCCTCAGACAGAGTACATCCTCAGGATCTTCTGTGACTGTGGAGAGGACGGAACCAGCTCAGAAAGCTCCACTGTGACCGTCACCACCAAAACAATCACTGCAGCAGAACTCCCCACTGCCACATTTATTAGACCGGAATTCTTTTTGAAAGAGAGCATCAAGATCCATTCTGGAATACCAGATATCTACAAACTCTGTCTAACGCGAGAGGATATTAAAGGGTATGACGTGAATATCAAAAGATATGTGTTTGGAAGAGTAGGTTTTATACCTACTCGCGTCATGATCCTTCTGGGACCTGTGGGATCTGGGAAGACCACTTTCCTCAATGCCATGATCAACTACGTCCTGGGAGTCAGATGGGCCGACCCGTTTCGGTTTAAAATAAACGAGGATGAGGCTTCTGAGACAGTGGTGTACCAAATAAACCACCAGAGGGGATTCCGGGTCGACGTCTCACTCACCATCATCGACACCCCAGAGTTTGGGGGCAGTGTGGATGATAGAGAGATCATCGGGCAGATCTTCGAGACCTACAATCGTTTGGATAAAAAACAAATGCATGAAGTCTGCGTAGTGCTCCAGTCCTCGGCTCAGCTCACTCCAACGCAGCTGGAGGCTTTAAACTCTCTCTTCTCACCTTATGCTCATGAGGAAGATTTGCTCAACAACATCAAAATTATGGTGACGTTCGCAGATGCTCAGACGCCTCCAGTTCTTGAGGCCCTCACAGCTGCTGGAGTCCCGTGTCCTAGAACAGAGGAGGGTCTGCCAGTCCACTTCAAATTCAACAACTCTGCACTGTTCGCCCCAAACCAGAGCTCTGCAAATCCAGTGGACGAGTTCTTCTGGTGCCTGGGCAACACAAACCTGGCGACCTTCTGCAGGGATTTACAGGAAACTCAAGAAAAAGATTTCCAGCCAACATTTTTTAAACTACATGATTTTTTTGTGAGAGATTAGGATAAAAACAAAAAACAGCAACAGACAACAGAAATAAAAACACATTATTACATTAACGGAGAACTGTTATGCAAAATTGACGTAAAAGGTATTAAAATGTCTGTATCCGATTCATGTAATAAAATCTGTATCTATAAAGCAATATCAAATCTACTGTCACTCATTAAAAGTCAACGTGTAAATGATCGTAATTGTAAATAATCTTCTTGATCCCTTTAAGGATTTAGAGCCAATCACAATAGCGACTCTTGTTGAAATTCTTCATGATATTCAAATGGATTTAGATTCTGCTTTACTCGATTTTATCCCATTGACTGGAAAACTGTTTTTGTTTTTCATCCTCTGTTTTGAGCTGGTTTAGGCCAAACCTTAGTGACGGAACATTTTGTGTCCATTGGAGAATGCAGTTCTGACAAATATCAAACCGTGTATCCAATCCTAGGTCCTCTTTTTTTAATCTCTATGTAAGGGAGCGACCACTAGGTGGTGCACTTGTACTGTGTTTTTTTATGAGACTCTGTTACTATAAATATCTTGGTCAGTATTTGCCATCTACAAGTTTATTGCGCCAAACATATTATATAAGACATTTTGGTAACTGTTGGACCTGTTCTGAATTGCCAGCATGTTTGTTTGTTTGTTTTCTGGGGATTTGAATTTACGCTAGCTGGCGGGAGGCCGGGTGGTATATGGCGCGCTGAGCTATTGCTTATTATAATGACCTTTTGGTTCATTGTTAGTTGCACTAGAGAATATGTGAAATGTTTTATTTTATTATTATTGTTGCTCACTTAGGCAGCATGTAACTAAATTTTGTATTAGATTATTAATTAGCTCTTTTCTCCGCCCTTATGCCGTAAGGTCCTGTGACCTCTCCGCACCACACCGAGCCACTCTGAGACCACCAGACACAACGCAGGGTCCAGAAACTGGGTGTGCTGGGACAACTGGGACCACATACAGACAGACTCCGTGCTCAAGGGTTACATCTATATTATACCTTTAAAGGGACAGTTTTGATTTTTTGACATGAATCTGTACGTCTCCGTCAGCAGAGTCGCATCAACACTGACTTACCTCCCGACAGCGTCTGAGCCGAGTTTTGGTGCTGATGAAAGTGTCCGGCAAGTTGAGCGGAGTCATGAAAATAAAGAGTTTTTCTTCTCAAAACAATCTGTGTTCAAAAGAGCGATACATTTGTTTCAGAAAACATGTACCACGAAAAAGTCAGAGCTCATAATCGCTTGGAACTATTTTTTTTTATATTTGTATCCCTGTGCGCTGCCGCCAGGTGAAGCTGTGCCTGTTTCACTGTGTTTCCTGACAGAGTCTGGACCGACTGAAATGCTACTCACATGACTAGGCTGGCGTCACGAGGTCACGATGTCACGAGGTCACGATGTCACAAGGTCACGAGGTCACGACACAGCATGGGCGGTAAAAACAAAGGCAGTGAAGCACTGTGTCGGAAGCTGCCATAGTTCTGTGGAAGTTGAAGCAGCCCCTTTCGAGCCGAGGAAGATGCCAAGCGTGAAAACAGTATTTTCATGGACCAACGCTGTTTCGCTTTTGTCACAGTTAACCGCAGGTCACAGTGACATGGGCGAGTAAGGATGACAACTAGAGCTCCTTGGTCGGCGTATCAGCGCCATCAGATCGTTCCGTCTCTGGAGCCGTTTTCCATCGGATTAGTGTGGACGAACAGTGCATCCTCAAGGAAAACGACTCGAATACGTATGAGTGTGGGCGGGGCCATAGACTGGCCGAAGCATGCAGTGATACGACCGGAGAGAAAATAGTACCAAGTGAACACATATTGTTTTGAGAAGACTCCAGGCAACTTGTCGGACACTTTCATCAGCACTGAAACCGGGGAAGAACTCGGCTCAGACGCTGTCGGGAGGTAAGTCAGTGTTGATGCGACTCTGCTGACGCAGACGTACAGATTCATGTCAAAAAACACAAACTATCACTTTAAACAAATAATTTCAGCACCACCACATCATGTACCATCGTTACGCAGATGATACAAACGTATCTGTGTTAGTCCAGCGGAGGCGGCGTTTTCAGTCACTGACGCTGTATTTGAAACAAGGAAGTCAGTGAATTCACTGAAATAAATCTTGACACGTCCAGGGACAAGATTCTTGAGGGGTTTGTGATTGTGACAGACGTTCATGTAAAAATAAATAAATAAAAGGACAATTTCTGAATACCCAGGACACACAAATAAGTATGGGAGTTTTAAAGTCATAATTACAAGTTTTACACTAATTATTATGGGTTTTGAAGTAATAATTATGAGTTTTAATCTAATAATAAAAGTTGCAAAGTCCTATTTACAAGTTTTAAACTAATACTTATGAGTTTTAAAGTGTAATTCAGCACACAGCAGAGGCTTTTTAGATCCTAGTGCGGCACATTTAACCATCTCAATCATGTTTGGCTCTTGTGGTTGCTATGATACTCGCGGTCAGATTTCCAAATATGGAGCCTGACTCCTGTAACCGTGAAATCGAGAGCCTCATTTGAGCGACGCTGACGCTGTGGGGACGTGACACTCAGAACACTCAGAGATACGTCTCTGCTGGGATCTACAAAACAAACGAGAGTCAGACCTGATCATAAGCTGTTCAAAAGAAATACGGTCTATGGGCTTGGTTTAGGGACAGAGAAAGGTCATGCTGCAGAATTTCAGCGCTTTTGGATTATTTTGGAACCCAAGCAGAAACAGAGCCGGTATCTTTTGAACGATGGAGTCTCACATGCGAAGTGAATGTGTTCAAAACTGGATGGATCTATTTGACAAACTCAAAGAAGATGGACATTTTCTAGACAACTTTTTGGAAGTCAATCCAATTATTTTCCCTGAAAACAAAACAGGTGGGCCAAAATAAGATGATGTTTTTATCCTGTTAAATAAGTTATGAGAGAAATATGTACCCATCATGTGAACATGAACAACATGAGGAACTATTACTATACAACTGTGCCATCTAGTGGTTAAAGTGCAGAGCGAGATGTTGGTCTGAGCTCCTTCAGTTCCTCATCACATCAGCTTTATTTCACTGGGATCAATCCACAGTAAAATACACAGACAGAAATAAAGGATTTCCTGCCAAACCATGACACGGTTGATATGTATGAAGTATGAAGTCAACATTAACACGTTAAGACATGCGATTAATCACAAAAAAATATCTCACTGTTTGTTTGTTTTTTAACACAGACTTGAACACACATGCTCCTCTATGGAAAGTGCGGATGGACCTGGAAGGCGGCGCAGGTTATTAGGTCAGTGATCAGGTCCATACGCGACTTTAGATAAACTAAGGGAGTTTGCAGACATCGCAGTGATGAACTCTCTTCCCACAGAAACACGACAAGTTTAAAAAAACATGTTAATACAAAACACGGGTTTGATTCAGCGGCAGCAACGACGCTACTGCACCAACAACAAGCCGAGCACGATAAACAGCGTTGGCGAAGTGCAGCCGCAGCAATGATGTCAAAAAAACTACCAGCGATTGCAAAATATCAATAATATAACTTTTTGATGATAAACTGCTTTTTTTGAAGAATAATTGACTGAGATTACAAAACTTAACTGTGCGTTGCAACACTGAACTTTCCCCATTGTGGGACAAATAGAGGATATCTTATCTTATTATCCTTTTTATATTTTGATATTACAGTATTGATACAGATTTGAATATTGTAATACTCTGATTATTATCGTGTTGCTCACTGTGACTCGAGACAAGAGCGCACATGGTGAATGTCCACGACAAGTCAATTCCCAACAACTGTTTTCTATTATCGCAGTTGTTAAGGACCAAAAAAGTAGTGATGTGTCCTCCGTGTCGAGGCTTCGAAGTGTGTGCCGAGTAGTCCAGGAAGGCTTTGGTGAAGCGCGTATCGAGGCTCGTATCGGTGACGCGTGCGGTGACGTTTGAAGCCTCGCGAACCGGCCGCACCACGTGACTGGTTCAAGAAATGGTTTGCAGATTTAGCGCGCGATTCGAAACATAAGCGCCAGTGAAACGCAATGGATCCCCCCTCACATTTTGTGGCTATTACATTACATCTCTATCTCCAATTGGTTCTTACTTTTTCTTTTAACCTGACCATTGTATCATGAAAACAGACCCCATGCTAATAAAATAATAATAAATTCACATGTTGATATCACAAACATTCAAATATTTAATCATTCATTTGTTCAATATAAATCTTTCCATCAGAACCACGATGATCATGTTGACTGTACGATTATCACTCTGCCTGTTATACATTTTCTGGCCACTTGATGGCGCAGTGGAGCAAATGAAGCACCTTGAAGCGTTGGCTCAAGAGTCGCGCCAATTGGACGGAAGCTTCAGTGCTTCATGGGGCTTCATCTCACCATCACTACAAAAAAGTGCCCAACTGTTCACTTTTATGGTACAAACATGAAAGTTTGAAAAAAAAAAATGTTCAAGTTCATACAGATTTTGATTTCAGCGATAACATAAAATAATATAATGTACGAGGTCCGACTGCACAACATTACTGACGACAACAGATTTATTATGGCACAAGACTCGAAAATTACGAAAATTCATTTTGATAAATTTGGAGCAAACTTTTGTATTTGAGAATTTACATTTATGGATAAACTGTTTGGCTAGAAATAAACAAGAATGACAGAAAAGTTCATTTTGTTCTCTAGTTTTCATCCTTAAGGAGTCAGATTTCACTATCATAAAGCGCCTGACTGGAAACTCTGACACAAGACGAAGCTCACAGGAAAACAAACATGAACACGCTCCATTTCTTCATGATACTGCAATAACGAGGGCATCCGTATAGAAACTGTAAATACAGGACAAACGCTCTTGTTCCTGGTCTTTCTACTTACTGTTGAAATTGTCTGTTAATTGGCTGCCTCAGTTATCTGTCAAATAAATCATATTTACATTTATTAGATTTGTCTTTAAACTTTTCTTCAAGCACCAGTCCGGTTCTTTGGGGAAAAATCGACAAACACTGAAAAAAGGTAAGTTCTTGGAATCAGGATCATAAACCACTGAGGAGAAGGTCCAGACCCACTGAGGAGGAGGTCCAGACCCATTGAGGAGGTCCAGACCCACTGAGAAGAAGGTCCAGACCCACTGAGGAGAAGGTCCAGACCCACTGAGGAGAAGGTCCAGATCCACTGAGAAAGAGGTCCAGACCCACTGAGGAGAAGGTCCAGACCCACTGAGGAGAAGGTCCAGACCCACTGAGGAGAAGGTCCAGACCCACTGAGGAGAAGGTCCAGATCCACTGAGAAAGAGGTCCAGACCCACTGAGGAGGAAGTCCAGACCCAGTGAGGAGGAGGTCCAGACCCACTGAGGAGGAGGTCCAGACCCACTGAGGAGGAGGTCCAGACCCACTGAGGAGGTCCAGACCCACTGAGGAGGAGGTCCAGACCCACTGAGGAGGTCCAGACCCACTGAGGAGGTCCAGACCCACTGAGAAGGTCCAGACCCATTGAGGAGGTCCAGACCCACTGAGGAGGTCCAGACCCACTGAGGAGGTCCAGACCCACTGAGAAGGTCCAGACCCAATGAGGAGGTCCAGACCCACTGAGGAGAAGGTTTAACTTCTAATATCCTGCAGAAGTGAAACAGTAAAATGGTGGTTTCTTGTCTCTTGTCTGAGGAGCCCCTAAACAGCTTCATCACTGAGGACGTGTCCATGATAAATGTGACTTATGTGACCTTAACAACTGTGAGTTTAAAATGAAAACATATATTTGTTCATAATAAGTTTATCTGAATGTTTTTCACTCTATACTGACATTTGATTCATGGTGAGATGTGCCGTTTATTTACGTCTCTTTTGATAGTAACGAATTACATGTACTATAAGAATGTACTATTGTACTGCAGTACATGTACTATAAGAATGTACTATTGTACTGCAGTACATGTACTATAAGAATGTACTATTGTACTGCAGTACATGTACTATAAGAATGTACTATTGTACTGCAGTACATGTACTATAAGAATGTCCTATTGTACTGCAGTACATGTACTATAAGAATGTACTATTGTACTGCAATACATGTACTATAAGAATGTACTATTGTACTGCAGTACATGTACTATAAGAATGTACTATTGTACTGCAGTACATGTACTATAAGAATGTACTATTGTACTGCAATACATGTACTATAAGAATGTACTATTGTACTGCAGTACATGTACTATAAGAATGTCCTATTGTACTGCAGTGCATGTACTATAAGAATGTCCTATTGTACTGCAGTACATGTACTATAAGAATGTACTATTGTACTGCAGTACATGTACTATAAGAATGTCCTATTGTACTGCAGTACATGTACTATAAGAATGTCCTATTGTACTGCAGTACATGTACTATAAGAATGTCCTATTGTACTGCAGTGCATGTACTATAAGAATGTCCTATTGTACTGCAGTACATGTACTATAAGAATGTACTATTGTACTGCAGTACATGTACTATAAGAATGTCCTATTGTACTGCAGTACATGTACTATAAGAATGTCCTATTGTACTGCAGTACATGTACTATAAGAATGTCCTATTGTACTGCAGTACATGTACTATAAGAATGTACTATTGTACTGCAGTACATGTACTATAAGAATGTCCTATTGTACTGCAGTACATGTACTATAAGAATGTCCTATTGTACTGCAGTGAAGCAGTGATATTCCCCCTGATCATATTTCACAAAGATAATGTGTTCATTTTGGATTGTCCTCTGCTTCTGTAACACACTCACATGCAGCTGTTTTTACTGTGAACAATAATCTCATTATATTCATTTCAGACTTACTTAACGCAGTCATACTGCAAAATGTTCTTTTCAGTGGCCTTGAACTCCAGGTGCTCCGGGATCCCAGAATTATAAAGACTGATACAGACATTTCACAGACTTATGTCAGTGTTTATTTATACAGCGCTTTTCACAGACAGATGTCACAAAAACGCTTTACAGAGGATTATTACAGAGCATCTTCAGTCACTCCAGACCCGGTGGTGGTGCTACTGTTGTAGCCACAGTTGCCCTGGGACAGACTGACGGAGGCGCCGACCACCACCAACACTCACACAAAACTTTAACACCTACAGTGCATGTTTTGGGTTGTGTCAGCTAAGAGAAAACAATATCAATAATGATAATAATAATGATGATGAATACAGTAAAAGATACTGACAATTCTATTGAAGCTAATGAAGCTAATGAAGCTAATGTATCTGAAACAGGACCAATTCAGATCTGAACAGGTCTCACAGCCGGGGCCTCTCTCTAGCGCCGCCTCTGGCCTTGACCTGAAACAACAGAACACAGCTCAGAAACCAGGACTAAACCAGGACTAAACCAGGACTAAACCAGGACTAAACCAGGACTAAACCAGGACTAAACCAGGACTAAACCATTTTACACCTGGAGCAACTAGAAAAAAAATCTGAGAGACATAAAAATGTAAGATCAGAGTTTTACCTGAACACACCACCTCCAGACCCCGGGAAGAGGAGGAGGATGAATCAGAGACACATCCTCTCACTGTGGACGTCTTCACACAGTTAGGTCTGACCCTCCACACAGAACTCTGTGGAAAATCATCTCTTTTTTTTCCATAAACAGCAGAGCCACAGTCCAGGGCTCTGCACACACCAGCTGTGACCAACTGGTCCCAGTCTCCAAACACCACCACCCGTCTCCACTCTCCTCTGAGTTTCACCTCCACAGTCCCAGCACAGCGACTGGCCCCTCCCACCAGCCTGAGCGGCTCTGAACAGACAAGAGACAGAGTGAAGCCCCGCCCCTTTACCTGTGCACTGAAGCCCCGCCCCATCACCTGTGCACTGAAGCCCCGCCCCTTTACCTGTGCAGGTGAGGGTGACAGCGGCTCCAGAGGAGCAGGTCCTTGAGTCGGAGCGGGGACAGTCCATCAGAGCAGACTCATGGCCCTCACAGTGGAACGTCTGCCCCAGAGGAGAGAGCGCCCCCTGGAGGAGAGAAGGAGCCCCACAGCCCAGCTCCCTGCACAGCACCTCTGCCCCCTGCTGGCCCAAGTCCCCGTCACAGACCCCGGTCCAGGACCCGTTCCAGATCTGCACTGATCCTGAGCACAGACCGGACCCCGAGACCAGACCGGACCCCGAGACCAGACGCACCGAGTCTGTGGACACACATGTGACATCACTGCTGTAGTGCAGATATATACCTGTGGAAATATACATATTACTGTTGTGAGAGGAGAGTGTAGTGTCTAATGTTCTGATTTAGATTTGAATAAAACGAGAAACCACAACTACACAAGTTCAACACAAGACCTACTGTCTCTCTCGCTCTCTCACTCTGTCACAGTTTTGCTAATTGTTTGGAGCCACATCCTCTGGACGATGCAGCGTTTGGTCTTATGGGATTGCAACGGGGCCTGTACTGTTGCCGACGGCTCTACTGAATTCTGTACCCAAGCCCTTCAAAGCCAGTGGATCGTCACAGCTCAAACTGAAGCCTTTCTCTTGGGTCTGATACATAAAGGATGAGTTGGTTTCTGATAATCTCCCCTCACATCCTGATAACTTGATAGATCTGGCAACCAAGTTAGATCACCAAATCCTGAACAACGATCAACCACATTCACGTCCTGCATTAGATTTCAGTCTTTCACCTGAAGAGCGACATCGCCGCTGTCAGGAGAATCTCTGTCTCTACTGTGGAAAGCCTAGTCATTTCTTTCCAGTTATTGAATAAAAGGGGCAGGCTCATCTGTAAAAAGTGAAGTCTGGATGAAGTCTGGATGAGTCTTTCCTCCACACATTTCCCTGTAAAACGTCATCAGTTTCAAGCTCGTCTGTTGCTTGAGAGTGGTACTCACACTGTGACCCCTCTTATTGACTCTGAAATTAGTCTTAGTCTTATTGGTGAAAACCTGGGCCTGCAGTTAAAGTTAAATCACTACCTCTTCCAGCACCTGTACCTGCTAATGCCCTGGACAGCAGACTCTTGGGTTCCATAACACTTCGCACTGTTCCAGTTCACTTGTTACTACCATGAGACCATCCATTTTGACATCATAAAGACTCCACAGCATCCTGTGATCCTTGGCTTATCCGTCATAACCCACATATTGATTGGTTTATAGGGTCAGTAACTGGCTGGAGCCCATCTTGTTGTCAGATCTGCCTCAAACAAGCCATTCCTGCAGCGCAATCTAGTGACAACTCTGGTCTTCAACCAGACATAGCAGGAGTTTCTGTGGAGTACCACGACCTCCAAGAGGTTTTCAGCAAGGCCAAGGCAACATCACTTCTCTCCCATTGACCTTCTGCCTGGAACCTCTCCCCCTCGTGGTGGTATTTACTCCCTCTCCAGACCTGAGAGGGAAGCGATGGAAAAGTGTGTGAATGAGTCTTTGGCTGCAGGAATCATTCATCCCCCTTCGTCTCCGGCTGGTGTGGCTTTCTTCTTTGTTGAGAAGAGAGACAAGACCCTTAGGCCTTGCAAAGACTACAGAGGGCTAAACAATATTACAGTCAAGAACCGATACCCACAGCCACTCATCTCGTTAGGTTTTGAACTCTTGTAGGATGCTGTTATTTTCACAAAACTTGACCTACGCAACGCTTACCATCTCGTCCAGATCTGTGAAGGAGACGAGTGGAAGACCGTCTCTGACAGACCATTACGAGTATCTTGTCATACTGCTTGGTCTTACCAACGCCCCCGCCATGTTCCAGGCTCTTGTCAACGATGTTCTTTGTGATATGCAACAAGTTTGTCTTTGTTTACCTTAACGACATCTTCATTTTCTCAAAGTCTAAGGAAGATCCCACTCTCACCTTTACAAAACATGTCAAACAACTGTGCCAAAACCTCCAATACAATATCAAAACATTTAAATCCATCAGGAACTCACTCACACAGGAAGCAGCACACACCTATTTCAATGCAATGATCATGTCCTGATTCTATTACTGTATCACCTGCTGGTCACAGTCAAGCAAAACCACCCTTAAGCGGTTAGAATCACTCCACAAACAAGCCATAAAAGTCCTTGAGAAGAAACCAAGAACACATCATAACTGCAATATCCTTCAAAAATACCATCTGCTCAGCTTTGACAACATCCAAAGATTTGCTTCAATCCGCACGGTTCATAGAATCCTACATCCCTCAGCTCCCGCACCTCTCAAACACTTTATCCATTACACCTCCACTGTCACAACCAGAACCACACGTGCCTCCACCAGGGGGCAGTGTGCTATACCAAAGAGCAAAACGTCATTTGCTCAAACAGCCTTTTCCTACAGTGGAATTAAAGAGTGGAACAATCTTCCGAATGAACTGAAAAGTCTAACAAACCATAAAACCTTTTCACAAGAACTAAGAAAGTGGCTTGAGACTAATCAAACCTGCCAACATTGATTGTGTGTCTTTTATTGATGATCTTGTAAATACTGACTGTTATGTGTGTTTTATAGTGTGTAAATGTGGCCGTATGTGTGTGTATGACAGAATGGGCAGTGTGATTGATTCTTATTGTTGACTTGTGTGTTTTCACTGTAATTTATTTATGCAAAAGGGACTGCAGATGGAAACTAGCTATGTAGCTATAATCTGGTGCAGATCATCTGTTTTTATGAGCATAATGTCTCTGTGCATTGTCCCTTTCAAATAAAGACTAAACTAACTAACTAAGAGCATCTTGGGAAATGGAGGAATGAGTGAAGGCGGCCTTGGAAGACCGACCTGGCCTCAGCACTTGCCCCTTTTAGTTCCACCACATCTCAGGTCAGACGTTCTACAGTGGGCACACAGCTCAAAACTTACCAGTCATCCCGGCATCCAACGAACTAAGGAGGTCCTGCAACAGCAATTCTGAATGAAGACCCCAGAGATTGTGTTAATGCCTGTCAAGTCTGTAACCGGTCAAAACCTACTTACCAAGCACCTGCCGGACAACTCCTTCCTCTTCCTGTTCCCCATCAGCTTTGGTGCCATATATCTCTGGACTTCACCACTATCCTATCTGTCGTTGACTGGTTCAGTCAGATGACCCATTTTATTTCTCTGGCCAAACTTCCAGCTGCCAAAGAAACAGCCGAGCTCATGTTGCAACATGTTTTCCGGGTGCTTGGACTCCCCTCAGACACTGTTTCCAACTGAGGCCCTCAGTTCACCTCCATCTTCTGCCGTGAGTTGTGTTCTCTTTTAGGGGCTCCTGTTAGCTTGTCATCAGGTGATATCCCCCTTCTCCCACCTGTGTTCAGACTTTGTTTTTCAAATGTCAGGAGCCGTCCCTCGAGAGGGGGGATCTGTCACAGTTTTGCTAATTGTTTACATGTTTATCCCCAGTCCAGCTCCACCTCTGTCTTCCTCCCTCTTTTTCCTGCAGCTGTTTCTCATTCCGAGAGATTCTCTGTCCAACCAGATAATCTCACTTGACAATGTGAGTATAGCCTCTAGCTCTACTGTAAAAAACCCTGGAGTCGTATTTGACCAAAATCTCTCATTCACAGCTCATATAAACCAAGCTTGTAAAACTGCATATTTTCACCTGTGAAACATAACTAAAATCAGAAATATTTTGCCTAAAAATGATGCTGAAAAACTTATCCATGCATTTGTTACATCCAGACTAGATTACTGTAATTCTCTGCTCACCGTCTGCGCTAAAGGTACTTTAAGAAGCTTCCAGTTGGTCCAAAATGCAGCGGCCAGAGTCCTAACAGGAACTAAAAGACGTGATCACATCAGTCCTGTGTTAAAATCACTGCACTGGCTTCCTGTCGAGTTTAGAATTAAATTCAAAGTTCTCCTCCTGACATACAAAGCCTTAAACAATATGGCCCCATCATATCTTCAGGATGCCATTGTCCCCTATCAGCCAAATAGAGCACTTCACTCTCAGAATGCAGGATTATTAGTGGTTCCTACAGTGTCTAAAAGTACAGTGGGGGGGAGAGCCTTCAGTTACCAAGCTCCTGTGTTATGGAATCAACTCCCTGTTGGTGTTAAACAGGCTCCACAGTCTCTTTATTTAAGACCAGGCTTAAAACCTTCCTCTTCGGAATAGCTTATGACCAGGTTACTTAGTTGATGTCACTAAGATAAGCTGCCGCAGGAGATAACAAGCTGGGGGAAGTGTGGCAACCTGAGCACTGTCCTCTGTTTCCTCCTATTTTCTCATCAGCATCACTCACTATGTTCTCATCTGTAGTTTGTTCATTGCTATTCACATGTTGTCCCCTGTCCCACTCCCCCTGTGGAGTGGAACTCTTTCAGACGCCTGATGGCAGCTGGACCTCTCTCCTCCTCCTCGCCCGGCTCCTCCTCCTCCTCGCCCGGCTCCTCCTCCTCCTCGCCCGGCTCCTCCTCCTCCTCGCCCGGCTCCTCCTCCTCGCCTGACTCCTCCTCGCCCGGCTCCTCCTCCTCCTCGTTGCCCGGCTCCTCCTCCTCCTCGCCCGGCTCCTCCCCCACCTGGGTAGCTGTGGCCATACTGAACTGGCCCACGGGCCTGGACATCTATAGCCTGTCCGTCCATGGGAGTGGATCTCTCCTTCACTGTAGTTCTCCCCGAGGTTTCTTCTTTTTCCCAGGACCCTGGGTTTTTTGGAGTTTTTCCTTGCTGAGAAGGAGGGTCTAAGGACAGGGGATGACTGGACCATGTTTCATTTGCTGTTTTACATGAATGTTGTTTATTCCTGTTTTGATATGTCTGCGTGTATGTTTTACTCATCAAAATCTTGGAACGCCCTTAGAGGCAACTGTTGTTGTGATTTTGGGCACTACAAAAATAAATTGAATTGAATTAAAATTCCCTAACCAGCCCAGGGTAGTCTGTATAAACTCCCTCTGCCCATTCAGCCTTTGCTAGATTGTTTTACAGTCGAGAGAGACACTCACGCTCTCTATCTGAACTCTGTATTCTGAAATCTGTTGTTGGCAAATTCTGCATCATTCCCTGTATTAAGAACCTGTTCCTGAGTCTATTCCAAGCCCATTTTCTAATTGGAGAATTTTCCCAGTTTTGGAGGATATTTTAGTTCACATAATACTTTCATATATTCCTTTGTTGTTTATCAGCCTGATTTGTCATAGTTAACGTTCCCTACTGAAGGAGGCTTTCTGCTGAACTGAACTGAAGACTTTTGCATTTTGACTGTGCTCTTTGTGTTGCATTTGAATCCAAGTTACCTGTGTGATACTGTGTCTCTCTCTCTGTGAGTGGAGGCACGGGGGCACTAACGTCTCACAGCAAGAAGGTTCTGGATTCGATCCCCGGGTCACCGGGGTCTTTCTGTGTGCAGTTTCTCGAGTTCCCCGTGTCTGGATGGGTTTCCTCCAGGCAAAAAAACGCACCATAGGTATGAAAGTGGTGTGTGGTGAGTGATGGTGGCGGTCGGAGGGGCGATGGCACCGATTGTCAGTCTGCCCCAGGGCAGCTGTGGCTACAACAGTAGCACCACCACTGGGTATGGAGTGAATGAATAACGCTCTATTAATAATGTTCTGTAATGCATCTTTGGGGACATGTGTCTGTGAAAAGCGAGATATAAATAACTTTACCTGTGTCTCTGTGTCATACAGAGGAGTGTGATCTAAATTCTGGTTGGATGTCAAACATTTTACACCTGACATTTCTTTGTAAAGACTACAAAAACATCTGCGAAACATAAAAATGTAAGATCAGAGTTTTACCTGAACACACCACCTCCAGACCCGAGGAAGAGGAGAATGAATCAGAGACACATCCTCTCACTGAAGACTTCTTCACACAGTCAGGTGAGACCAACCACACAGAACTCTGTGGAAAACCATCTCTTTGTTCTCCATAAACAGCAGAGCCACAGTCCAGGTCTCTGCACACACCAGCTGTGTCCAACTGGTCCCAGGGTCCAGAGGGCTCCACCACCACCTCCACCCGTCTCCACTCTCCTCTGTGTTTCACCTCCACAGTCCCAGCACAGCGACTGGCCCCTCCCACCAGCCTGAGCGGCTCTGAACAGACAAGAGACAGAGTGAAGCCCCGCCCCTTTACCTGTGTACTGAAGCCCCGCCCCTTTACCTGTGAACTGAAGCCCCGCCCCTTTACCTGTGCAGGTGAGAGTGACAGCGGCTCCAGAGGAGCAGGTACTTGAGTCGGAGCGGGGACAGTCCATCAGAGCAGACTCATGGCCCTCACAGTGGAACGTCTGCCCTAGAGGAGAGAGCGCCCCCTGGAGGAGAGAAGGAGCCCCACAGCCCAGCTCCCTGCACAGCACCTCTGCCCCCCGCTGGCCCAAGTCCCCGTCACAGACCCCGGTCCAGGACCCATTCCAGATCTGCACTGATCCTGAGCACAGACCGGACCCCGAGACCAGACCGGACCCCGAGACCAGACGCACCGAGTCTGTGGACACACATGTGACATCACTGCTGTAGTGCAGATATATACCTGTGGTAATATACATATTACTGTTGTGAGAGGAGAGTGTAGTGTCTAATGTTCTGATTTAGATTTGAATAAAATGAGAAACCACAACTACACAAGTTCAACACAAGACCTACTGTCTCTCTCGCTCTCTCAGTCTGTCACAGTTTGGCTAATTGTTTGGAGCCACATCCTCTGGACGATGCAGCGTTTGGTCTTATGGGATTGCAACGGGGCCTGTACTGTTGCCGACGGCTCTACTGAATTCTGTACCCAAGCCCTTCAAAGCCAGTGGATCGTCACAGCTGAAACTGAAGCCTTTCTCTTGGGTCTGATACATAAAGGATGAGTTGGTTTCTGATAATCTCCCCTCACATCCTGATAACTTGATAGATCTGGCAACCAAGTTAGATCACCAAATCCTGAACAACGACCAACCACATTCACGTCCTGCATTAGATTTCAGTCTTTCACCTGAAGAGCGACATCGCCGCTGTCAGGAGAATCTCTGTCTCTACTGTGGAAAGCCTAGTCATTTCTTTCCAGTTATTGAATAAAAGGGGCAGGCTCATCTGTAAAAAGTGAAGTCTGGATGAGTCTTTCCTCCACACATTTCCCTGTAAAACGTCATCAGTTTCAAGCTCGTCTCTTGCTTGAGAGTGGTACTCACACTGTGACCCCTCTTATTGACTCTGAAATTAGTCTTAGTCTTATTGGTGAAAACCTGGGCCTGCAGTTAAAGATAAATCACTACCTCTTCCAGCACCTGTACCTGCTAATGCCCTGGACAGCAGACTCTTGGGTTCCATAACACTTCGCACTGTTCCAGTTCACTTGTTACTACCATGAGACCATCCATTTTGACATCATAAAGACTCCACAGCATCCTGTGATCCTTGGCTTATCCGTCATAACCCACATATTGATTGGTTTATAGGGTCAGTAACTGGCTGGAGCCCATCTTGTTGTCAGATCTGCCTCAAACAAGCCATTCCTGCAGCGCAATCTAGTGACAACTCTGGTCTTCAACCAGACATAGCAGGAGTTTCTGCGGAGTACCACGACCTCCAAGAGGTTTTCAGCAAGGCCAAGGCAACATCACTTCCCTCCCATTGACCTTCTGCCTGGAACCTCTCCCCCTCGTGGTGGTATTTACTCCCTCTCCAGACCTGAGAGGGAAGCGATGGAAAAGTATGTGAATGAGTCTTTGGCTGCAGGAATCATTCATCCCCCTTCGTCTCCGGCTGGTGTGGCTTTCTTCTTTGTTGAGAAGAGAGACAAGACCCTTAGGCCTTGCAAAGACTACAGAGGGCTAAACAATATTACAGTCAAGAACCGATACCCACAGCCACTCATCTCGTCAGGTTTTGAACTCTTGTAGGATGCTGTTATTTTCACAAAACTTGACCTACGCAACGCTTACCATCTCGTCCAGATCTGTGAAGGAGACGAGTGGAAGACCGTCTCTGACAGACCATTACGAGTATCTTGTCATACCGCTTGGTCTTACCAACGCCCCCGCCATGTTCCAGGCTCTTGTCAACGATGTTCTTTGTGATATGCAACAAGTTTGTCTTTGTTTACCTTGACGACATCTTGATTTTCTCAAAGTCTAAGGAAGATCCCACTCTCACCTTTACAAAACATGTCAAACAACTGTGCCAAAACCTCCAATACAATATCAAAACATTTAAATCCATCATTAACTCACTCACACAGGAAGCAGCACACACCTATTTCAATGCAATGATCATGTCCTGATTCTATTACTGTATCACCTGCTGGTCACAGTCAAGCAAAACCACCCTTAAGCGGTTAGAATCACTCCACAAACAAGCCATAAAAGTCCTTGAGAAGAAACCAAGAACACATCATAACTGCAATATCCTTCAAAAATACCATCTGCTCAGCTTTGACAACATCCAAAGATTTGCTTCAATCCGCACGGTTCATAGAATCCTACATCCCTCAGCTCCCGCACCTCTCAAACACTTTATCCTTTACACCTCCACTGTCACAACCAGAACCACACGTGCCTCCACCAGGGGGCAGTGTGCTATACCAAAGAACAAAACGTCATTTGCTCAAACAGCCTTTTCCTACAGTGGAATTAAAGAGTGGAACAATCTTCCGAATGAACTGAAAAGTCTAACAAACCAAAAAACCTTTTCACAAGAACTAAGAAAGTGGCTTGAGACTAATCAAACCTGCCAACATTGATTGTGTGTCTTTTATTGATGATCTTGTAAATACTGACTGTTATGTGTGTTTTATAGTGTGTAAATGTGGCCGTATGTGTGTGTATGACAGAATGGGCAGTGTGATTGATTCTTATTGTTGACTTGTGTGTTTTCACTGTAATTTATTTATGCAAAAGGGACTGCAGATGGAAACTAGCTATGTAGCTATAATCTGGTGCAGATCATCTGTTTTTATGAGCATAATGTCTTTGTGCATTGTCCCTTTCAAATAAAGACTAAACTAACTAACTAAGAGCATCTTGGGAAATGGAGGAATGAGTGAAGGCGGCCTTGGAAGACCGACCTGGCCTCAGCACTTGCCCCTTTTAGTTCCACCACATCTCAGGTCAGACGTTCTACAGTGGGCACACAGCTCAAAACTTACCAGTCATCCCGGCATCCAACCAACTAAGGAGGTCCTGCAACAGCAATTCTGAATGAAGACCCCAGAGATTGTGTTAATGCCTGTCAAGTCTGTAACCGGTCAAAACCTACTTACCAAGCACCTGCTGGACATCTCCTTCCTCTTCCTGTTCCCCATCAGCTTCAGTGCCATATATCTCTGGACTTCACCACTATCCTATCTGTCGTTGACTGGTTCAGTCAGATGACCCATTTTATTTCTCTGGCCAAACTTCCAGCTGCCAAAGAAACAGCCGAGCTCATGTTGCAACATGTTTTCCGGGTGCTTGGACTCCTCAGACACTGTTTCCAACTGAGGCCCTCAGTTCACCTCCATCTTCTGCCGTGAGTTGTGTTCTCTTTTAGGGGCTCCTGTTAGCTTGTCATCAGGTGATATCCCCCTTCTCCCACCTGTGTTCAGACTTTGTTTTTCAAATGTCAGGAGCCGTCCCTCGAGAGGGGGGATCTGTCACAGTTTTGCTAATTGTTTACATGTTTATCCCCAGTCCAGCTCCACCTCTGTCTTCCTCCCTCTTTTTCCTGCAGCTGTCTCTCATTCCGAGAGATTCTCTGTCCGACCAGATAATCTCACTTGACAATGTGAGTATAGCCTCTAGCTCTACTGTAAAAAACCTTGGAGTCGTATTTGACCAAAATCTCTCATTCACAGCTCATATAAACCAAGCTTGTAAAACTGCATATTTTCACCTGCGAAACATAACTAAAATCAAAAATATTTTGCCTAAAAATGATACTGAAAAACGTATCCATGCATTTGTTACATCCAGACTAGATTACTGTAATTCTCTGCTTGCTGCCTGCGCTAAAGGTACTTTAAGAAGCTTCCAGTTGGTCCAAAATGCAGCGGTCAGAGTCCTAACAGGAACTAAAAGACGTGATCACATCAGTCCTGTGTTAAAATCACTTCACTGGCTTCCTGTCGAGCTTAGAATTAAATTCAAAGTTCTCCTCCTGACATATAAAGCCTTAAACAATATGGCCCCATCATATCTTCAGGATGCCATTGTCCCCTATCAGCCAAATAGAGCACTTCGCTCTCAGAATGCAGGATTATTAGTGGTTCCTAGAGTGTCTAAAAGTACAGTGGGGGGAGAGCCTTCAGTTACCAAGCTCCTGTGTTATGGAATCAACTCCCTGTTGGTGTTAAACAGGCTCCACAGTCTCTTTATTTAAGACCAGGCTTAAAACCTTCCTCTTCGGAATAGCTTATGACCAGGTTACTTAGTTGATGTCACTAAGATAAGCTGCTGCAGGAGATAACAAGCTGAGGGAAGTGTGGCAACCTGAGCACTGTCCTCTGTTTCCTCCTATTTTCTCATCAGCATCACTCACTATGTTCTCATCTGTAGTTTGTTCATTGCTATTCACATGTTGTCCCCTGTCCCACTCCCCCTGTGGAGTGGAACTCTTTCAGACGCCTGATGACAGCTGGACCTCTCTCCTCCTCCTCGCCCGGCTCCTCCTCCTCCTCGCCCGGCTCCTCCTCCTCCTCGCCCGGCTCCTCCTCCTCCTCGCCCGGCTCCTCCTCCTCGCCCGGCTCCTCCTCCTCCTCGCCCGGCTCCTCCTCCTCCTCGCCCGGCTCCTCCTCCTCCTCGGCCGGCTCCTCCTCCTCCTCGCCCGGCTCCTCCTCCTCCTCCCCCGGCTCCTCCTCCTCCTCCCCCGGCTCCTCCTCCTCGCCCGGCTCCTCCTCCTCCTCGCCCGGCTCCTCCTCCTCGCCCGGCTCCTCCTCCTCCTCACCCGGCTCCTCCCCCACCTGGGTAGCTGTGGCCATACTGAACTGGCCCACGGGCCTGGACATCTACAGTATAGCCTGTCCTTCCATGGGAGTGGATCTCTCCTTCACTGTAGTTCTCCCCGAGGTTTCTTCTTTTTCCCAGGACCCTGGGTTTTTTGGAGTTTTTCCTTGCTGAGAAGGAGGGTCTAAGGACAGGGGATGACTGGACCATGTTTCATTTGCTGCTTTACATGAATGTTGTTTATTCCTGTTTTGATATGTCTGTGTGTATGTTTTACTCATCAAAATCTTGCAACGCCCTTAGAGGCAAATGTTGTTGTGATTTTGGGCGCTACAAAATAAATTGAATTGAAATTCCCTAATGAGCCCAGGGTAGTCTATATAAACTCCCTCTGCCCATTCAGCCTTTACTAGATTGTTTTACAGTCGAGAGAGACACTCACGCTCTCTATCTGAACTCTGTATTCTGAAATCTGTTGTTGGCAAATTCTGCATCATTCCCTGTATTAAGAACCTGTTCCTGAGTCTATTCCAAGCCCATTTTCTAATTGGAGAATTTTCCCAGTTTTGGAGGATATTTTAGTTCACATAATACTTTCATATATTCCTTTGTTGTTTATCAGCCTGATTTGTCATAGTTAACGTTCCCTACTGAAGGAGGCTTTCTGCTGAACTGAACTGAAGACTTTTGCATTTTGACTGTGCTCTTTGTGTTGCATTTGAATCCAAGTTACCTGTGTGATACTGTGTCTCTCTCTCTGTGAGTGGAGGCACGGGGGCACTAACGTCTCACAGCAAGAAGGTTCTGGATTCAATCCCCGGGTCACAGGGGTCTTTCTGTGTGCAGTTTCTCGAGTTCCCCGTGTCTGGATGGGTTTCCTCCAGGCAAAAAAAAACGCACCATAGGCATGAAAGTGGTGTGTGGTGAGTGATGGTGGCGGTCGGAGGGGCGATGGCACCGATTGTCAGTCTGCCCCAGGGCAGCTGTGGCTACAACAGTAGCACCACCACTGGGTATGGAGTGAATGAATAACGCTCTATTAATAATGTTCTGTAATGCATCTTTGGGGACATGTGTCTGTGAAAAGCGCGATATAAATAACTTTACCTGTGTCTCTGTGTCATACAGAGGAGTGTGACCTAAATTCTGGTTGGATGTCAAACATTTTACACCTGACATTTCTTTGTAAAGACTACAAAAACATCTGCGAAACATAAAAATGTAAGATCAGAGTTTTACCTGAACACACCACCTCCAGACCCGAGGAAGAGGAGGAGGATGAATCAGAGACACATCCTCTCACTGAAGACTTCTTCACACAGTTAGGTGTGACCCTCCACACAGAACTCTGTGGATAATCATCTCTTTCTTCTCCATAAACAGCAGAGCCACAGTCCAGGTCTCTGCACACACCAGCTGTGTACAACTGGTTCCAGAGTTCATAGAGCACCAACACCACCACCCGTCTCCACTCTCCTCTGTGCTTCACCTCCACAGTCCCAGCACAGCGACTGGCCCCTCCCACCAGCCTGAGCGGCTCTGAACAGACAAGAGACAGAGTAAAGCCCCGCCCCTTTGCCTGTGCACTGAAGCCCCGCCCCTTCACCTGTGCACTGAAGCCCCGCCCCTTTACCTGTGCAGGTGAGGGTGACAGCGGCTCCAGAGGAGCAGGCCCTTGAGTCGGAGCGGGGACAGTCCATCAGAGCAGACTCATGGCCCTCACAGTGGAACGTCTGCCCCAGAGGAGAGAGCGCCCCCTGGAGGAGAGAAGGACCCCCACACCCCAGCTCCCTGCAGAGCACCTCTGCCCCCCGCTGGCCCAAGTCCCCGTCACAGACCCCGGTCCAGGACCCGTTCCAGATCTGCACTGATCCTGAGCACAGACCGGACCCTGAGACCAGACAAGACCCAGAGACCAGACCGGACCCCGAGACCAGACCGGACCCCGAGACCAGACCGGACCCCGAGACCAGACGCACCGAGTCTGTGGACACACATGTGACATCACCGCTGTAGTGCAGATATATACCTGTGTTCCATCCATCCATCTTCTTCTGCTTATCCGGGGCCGGGTCGCGGGGGCAGCAGTCTAAGCAGGGGCTCCCAAGCTTCCTTCTCCCCAGCCACTTCCTCCAGCTCCTCCGGACGGACCCCGAGGCGTTCCCAGGCCAGCCGAGAGACATAGTCCCTCCAGCGTGTCCTGGGTCTTCCCCGGGGCCTCCTACCGGTGGGACATGCCCGGAACACCTCCCGAGGGAGGCGTCCAGGAGGCATCCGGACCAAATGCCTGAGCCACCTCAGCTGGCTCCTCTCGACGTGAAGGAGCAGCGACTCTACTCCGAGCTCCTCCCTTGTGACCGAGCTCCTCACCCTATCTCTAAGGGAGCGCCCGGCCACTCTGCGGAGGAAACTCATTTCGGCCGCTTGTATCCGCGATCTTGTCCTTTCGGTCATTACCCAGAGCTCATGACCATAGGTGAGGAACGTAGACTGAGGTAAATCGGGCTCAGCTCCTCTTCACCACAACGGTCCGATACAGCGACCGCATCACTGCCGATGCCGCACCGATCCGCCTGTCAATCTCACGCTCCATCCTCCCCTCACTCGTGAACAAGACCCCGAGATACTTGAACTCCTCCACTTGAGGCAGAGACTCCCCACCCACCCGGAGAGGGCAATCCACCTTTTTCCGGTCGAGAACCATGGCCTCGGATTTGGAACAGCTGATTCTCATCTCGGCCGCTTCACACTCGGCTGCAAACCGCCCCAGTGCACGCTGCAGGTCCTGGTTCGATGGAGCCAACAGGACAACATTATCTGCAAAAAGCAGCGATGAAATCCTGTGGCTCCCAAACCGGACCCCCTCCGGCCCCTGGCCGCCTAGAAATTCTGTCTATAAATACAATGAACAGAACCGGTGACAAAGGGCAGCCCTGGTGGAGTCCAACATGCACCGGGAACAAGTCTGACTTACTGCCGGCAATGCGAACACAGCTCCTGCTCCGGTCATACAGGGACCGGACAGCCCTTAGCAAAGGGCCCCGGACCCCATTCTCCCGGAGCACCCCCCACAGGGCACCACAAGGGACACAGTCGAATGCCTTCTCCAAGTCCACAAAACACATGTGGACTGGTTGGGCAAACTCCCATGAACCCTCGAGCACCCGATGGAGGGTGTAGAGCTGGTCCAGTGTTCCACGACCCGGCCGAAAGCCACACTGCTCCTCTTGGATCCGAGGTTCGACTATCGGCCGCACTCTCCTCTCCAGTACCCTGGCATAGACTTTACCAGGGAGGCTGAGGAATGTGATTCCCCTGTAATTGGAACACACCCTCCGGTCCCCCTTCTTATACAGAGGGACCACCACCCCGGTCTGCCAGTCCAGAGGTACTGTTCCCGATCGCCACGCGATGTTGTAGAGACATGTCAGCCAAGACAGCCCCACAACACCCAGAGACTTAAGGTACTCAGGACGGATCTCATCCACCCCCGGAGCCTTGCCACTGAGGAGCTTTCCGACCACCTCAGTGACTTCGGCCAGGGTGATGGATGAGTCCGCCTCTGGGTCCCCAGTCTCGGCCTCTTCTTCGGAGGACATGACGGTGGGATTGAGGACCTGTGGTATACCTGTGGTAATATATATATATTACTGTTGTGAGAGGAGAGTGTAATGTCTAATGTTCTGATTTAGATTTGAGTAAAACGAGAAACCACAACTACACAAGTTCAACACAAGACCTACTGTCTCTCTCGCTCTCTCACTCTGTCACAGTTTTGCTAATTGTTTGGAGCCACATCCTCTGGACGATGCAGCGTTTGGTCTTATGGGATTGCAACGGGGCCTGTACTGTTGCCGACGGCTCTACTGAATTCTGTACCCAAGCCCTTCAAAGCCAGTGGATGGTCACAGCTCAAACTGAAGCCTTTCTCTTGGGTCTGATACATAAAGGATGAGTTGGTTTCTGATAATCTCCCCTCACATCCTGATAACTTGATAGATCTGGCAACCAAGTTAGATCACCAAATCCTGAACAACGACCAACCACATTCACGTCCTGCATTAGATTTCAGTCTTTCACCTGAAGAGCGACATCGCCGCTGTCAGGAGAATCTCTGTCTCTACTGTGGAAAGCCTAGTCATTTCTTTCCAGTTATTGAATAAAAGGGGCAGGCTCAGCTGTAAAAAGTGAAGTCTGGATGAGTCTTTCCTCCACACATTTCCCTGTAAAACGTCATCAATTTCAAGCTCGTCTGTTGCTTGAGAGTGGTACTCACACTGTGACCCCTCTTATTGACTCTGAAATTAGTCTTAGTCTTATTGGTGAAAACCTGGGCCTGCAGTTAAAGATAAATCACTACCTCTTCCAGCACCTGTACCTGCTAATGCCCTGGACAGCAGACTCTTGGGTTCCATAACACTTCGCACTGTTCCAGTTCACTTGTTACTACCATGAGACCATCCATTTTGACATCATAAAGACTCCACAGCATCCTGTGATCCTTGGCTTTTCCGTCATAACCCACATATTGATTGGTTTATAGGGTCAGTAACTGGCTGGAGCACATCTTGTTGTCAGATCTGCCTCAAAGAAGCCATTCCTGCAGCGCAATCTAGTGACAACTCTGGTCTTCAACCAGACATAGCAGGAGTTTCTGCGGAGTACCACGACCTCCAAGAGGTTTTCAGCAAGGCCAAGGCAACATCACTTCCCTCCCATTGACCTTCTGCCTGGAACCTCTCCCCCTCGTGGTGGTATTTACTCCCTCTCCAGACCTGAGAGGGAAGCGATGGAACAGTATGTGAATGAGTCTTTGGCTGCAGGAATCATTAATCCCCCTTCGTCTCCAGCTGGTGTGGCTTTCTTCTTTGTTGAGAAGAGAGACAAGACCCTTAGGCCTTGCAAAGATTACAGAGGGCTAAACAATATTACAGTCAAGAACCGATACCCACAGCCACTCATCTCGTCAGATTTTGAACTCTTGTAGGATGCTGTTATTTTCACAAAACTTGACCTGCGCAACGCTTACCATCTCGTCCAGATCTGTGAAGGAGACGAGTGGAAGACCGTCTCTGACAGACCATTACGAGTACCTTGTCATACCGCTTGGTCTTACCAACGCCCCCGCCATGTTCCAGGCTCTTGTCAACGATGTTCTTTGTGATATGCAACAAGTTTGTCTTTGTTTACCTTGACGACATCTTGATTTTCTCAAAGTCTAAGGAAGATCCCACTCTCACCTTTACAAAACATGTCAAACAACTGTGCCAAAACCTCCAATACAATATCAAAACATTTAAATCCATCATTAACTCACTCACACAGGAAGCAGCACACACCTATTTCAATGCAATGATCATGTCCTGATTCTATTACTGTATCACCTGCTGGTCACAGTCAAGCAAAACCACCCTTAAGCGGTTAGAATCACTCCACAAACAAGCCATAAAAGTCCTTGAGAAGAAACCAAGAACACATCATAACTGCAATATCCTTCAAAAATACCATCTGCTCAGCTTTGACAACATCCAAAGATTTGCTTCAATCCGCACGGTTCATAGAATCCTACATCCCTCAGCTCCCGCACCTCTCAAACACTTTATCCTTTACACCTCCACTGTCACAACCAGAACCACACGTGCCTCCACCAGGGGGCAGTGTGCTATACCAAAGAACAAAACGTCATTTGCTCAAACAGCCTTTTCCTACAGTGGAATTAAAGAGTGGAACAATCTTCCGAATGAACTGAAAAGTCTAACAAACCATAAAACCTTTTCACAAGAACTAAGAAAGTGGCTTGAGACTAATCAAACCTGCCAACATTGATTGTGTGTCTTTTATTGATGATCTTGTAAATACTGACTGTTATGTGTGTTTTATAGTGTGTAAATGTGGCCGTATGTGTGTGTATGACAGAATGGGCAGTGTGATTGATTCTTATTGTTGACTTGTGTGTTTTCACTGTAATTTATTTATGCAAAAGGGACTGCAGATGGAAACTAGCTATGTAGCTATAATCTGGTGCAGATCATCTGTTTTTATGAGCATAATGTCTCTGTGCATTGTCCCTTTCAAATAAAGACTAAACTAACTAACTAAGAGCATCTTGGGAAATGGAGGAATGAGTGAAGGCGGCCTTGGAAGACCGACCTGGCCTCAGCACTTGCCCCTTTTAGTTCCACCACATCTCAGGTCAGACGTTCTACAGTGGGCACACAGCTCAAAACTTACCAGTCATCCCGGCATCCAACGAACTAAGGAGGTCCTGCAACAGCAATTCTGAATGAAGACCCCAGAGATTGTGTTAATGCCTGTCAAGTCTGTAACCGGTCAAAACCTACTTACCAAGCACCTGCTGGACATCTCCTTCCTCTTCCTGTTCCCCATCAGCTTTGGTGCCATATATCTCTGGACTTCACCACTATCCTATCTGTCGTTGACTGGTTCAGTCAGATGACCCATTTTATTTCTCTGGCCAAACTTCCAGCTGCCAAAGAAACAGCCGAGCTCATGTTGCAACATGTTTTCCGGGTGCTTGGACTCCCCTCAGACACTGTTTCCAACTGAGGCCCTCAGTTCACCTCCATCTTCTGCCGTGAGTTGTGTTCTCTTTTAGGGGCTCCTGTTAGCTTGTCATCAGGTGATATCCCCCTTCTCCCACCTGTGTTCAGACTTTGTTTTTCAAATGTCAGGAGCCGTCCCTCGAGAGGGGGGATCTGTCACAGTTTTGCTAATTGTTTACATGTTTATCCCCAGTCCAGCTCCACCTCTGTCTTCCTCCCTCTTTTTCCTGCAGCTGTCTCTCATTCCGAGAGATTCTCTGTCCGACCAGATAATCTCACTTGACAATGTGAGTATAGCCTCTAGCTCTACTGTAAAAAACCTTGGAGTCGTATTTGACCAAAATCTCTCATTCACAGCTCATATAAACCAAGCTTGTAAAACTGCATATTTTCACCTGCGAAACATAACTAAAATCAAAAATATTTTGCCTAAAAATGATACTGAAAAACGTATCCATGCATTTGTTACATCCAGACTAGATTACTGTAATTCTCTGCTCACCGTCTGCGCTAAAGGTACTTTAAGAAGCTTCCAGTTGGTCCAAAATGCAGCGGCCAGAGTCCTAACAGGAACTAAAAGACGTGATCACATCAGTCCTGTGTTAAAATCACTTCACTGGCTTCCTGTCGAGTTTAGAATTAAATTCAAAGTTCTCCTCCTGACATACAAAGCCTGAAACAATATGGCCCCATCATATCTTCAGGATGCCATTGTCCCCTGTCAGCCAAATAGAGCACTTCGCTCTCAGAATGCAGGATTATTAGTGGTTCCTAGAGTGTCTAAAAGTACAGTGGGGGGGAGAGCCTTCAGTTACCAAGCTCCTGTGTTATGGAATCAACTCCCTGTTGGTGTTAAACAGGCTCCACAGTCTCTTTATTTAAGACCAGGCTTAAAATCTTCCTCTTCGGAATAGCTTATGACCAGGTTACTTAGTTGATGTCACTAAGATAAGCTGCTGCAGGAGATAACAAGCTGGGGGAAGTGTGGCGACCTGAGCACTGTCCTCTGTTTCCTCCTATTCTCTCACCAGCATCACTCACTATGTTCTCATCTGTAGTTTGTTCATTGCTATTCACATGTTGTCCCCTGTCCCACTCCCCCTGTGGAGTGGAACTCTTTCAGACGCCTGATGGCAGCTGGACCTCTCTCCTCCTCCTCGCCCGGCTCCTCCTCCTCCTCCTCGCCCGGCTCCTCCTCCTCCTCACCCGGTTCCTCCTCCTCGCCCGGATCCTCCTCCTCCTCGCCCGGCTCCTCCTCCTCGCCCGGCTCCTCCTCCTCGCCCGGCTCCTCCTCCTCGCCTGGCTCCTCCTCCTCCTCGCCCGGCTCCTCCTCCTCGCCCGGCTCCTCCTCCTCCTCGCCCGGCTCCTCCTCCTCCTCGCCCGGCTCCTCCTCCTCGCCCGGCTCCTCCTCCTCGCCCGGCTCCTCCTCCTCCTCGCCCGGCTCCTCCCCCACCTGGGTAGCTGTGGTCATACTGAACTGGCCCACGGGCCTGGACATCTATAGCCTGTCCGTCCATGGGAGTGGATCTCTCCTTCACTGTAGTTCTCCCCGAGGTTTCTTCTTTTTCCCAGGACCCTGGGTTTTTTGGAGTTTTTCCTTGCTGAGAAGGAGGGTCTAAGGACAGGGGATGACTGGACAATGTTTCATTTGCTGCTTTACATGAATGTTGTTTATTCCTGTTTTGATATGTCTGTGTGTATGTTTTACTCATCAAAATCTTGGAACGCCCTTAGAGGCAACTGTTGTTGTGATTTTGGGCACTACAAAAATAAATTGAATTAAAATTCCCTAATCAGCCCAGGGTAGTCTGTATAAACTCCCTCTGCCCATTCAGTCTTTACTAGATTGTTTTACAGTCGAGAGAGACACTCACGCTCTCTATCTGAACTCTGTATTCTGAAATCTGTTGTTGGCAAATTCTGCATCATTCCCTGTATTAAGAACCTGTTCCTGAGTCTATTCCAAGCCCATTTTCTAATTGGAGAATTTTCCCAGTTTTGGAGGATATTTTAGTTCACATAATACTTTCATATATTCCTTTGTTGTTTATCAGCCTGATTTGTCATAGTTAACGTTACCTACTGAAGGAGGCTTTCTGCTGAACTGAACTGAAGACTTTTGCATTTTGACTGTGCTCTTTGTGTTGCATTTGAATCCAAGTTACCTGTGTGATACTGTGTCTCTCTCTCTGTGAGTGGAGGCACGGGGGCACTAACGTCTCACAGCAAGAAGGTTCTGGATTCGATCCCCGGGTCACCGGGGTCTTTCTGTGTGCAGTTTCTCGAGTTCCCCGTGTCTGGATGGGTTTCCTCCAGGCAAAAAAAAACGCACCATAGGTATGAAAGTGGTGTGTGGTGAGTGATGGTGGCGGTCGGAGGCGGTCGGAGTGGCGATGGCACCGATTGTCAGTCTGCCCCAGGGCAGCTGTGGTTACAACAGTAGCACCACCACTGGGTATGGAGTGAATGAATAACGCTCTATTAATAATGTTCTGTAATGCATCTTTGGGGACATGTGTCTGTGAAAAGCGCGATATAAATAACTTTACCTGTGTCTCTGTGTCATACAGAGGAGTGTGACCTAAATTCTGGTTGGATGTCAAACATTTTACACCTGACATTTCTTTGTAAAGACTACAAAAACATCTGAGAAACATAAAAATGTAAGATCAGAGTTTTACCTGAACACACCACCTCCAGACCCCGGGAAGAGGAGGATGAACCAGAGACACATCCTCTCACTGAAGACTTCTTCACACAGTCAGATGTGACCCCCCACACAGAACCCTGTGGAAAATCATCTCTTTCTTCTCCATAAACAGCAGAGCCACAGTCCAGGTCTCTGCACACACCAGCTGTGGCCTCCTGGTCCCAGGGTCCAAAGGGCACCACCCGTCTCCACTCTCCTCTGTGCTTCACCTGCACAGTCCCAGCACAGCGACTGGCCCCTCCCACCAGCCTGAGCGGCTCTGAACAGACAAGAGACAGAGTGAAGCCCCGCCCCTTTACCTGTGCACTGAAGCCCCGCCCCTTTACCTGTGCACTGAAGCCCCGCCCCTTTACCTGTGCAGGTGAGGGTGACAGCGGCTCCAGAGGAGCAGGTCCTTGAGTCGGAGCGGGGACAGTCCATCAGAGCAGACTCATGGCCCTCACAGTGGAACGTCTGCCCCAGAGGAGAGAGCGCCCCCTGGAGGAGAGAAGGAGCCCCACAGCCCAGCTCCCTGCACAGCACCTCTGCCCCCCGCTGGCCCAAGTCCCCGTCACAGACCCCGGTCCAGGACCCGTTCCAGATCTGCACTGATCCTGAGCACAGACCGGACCCCGAGACCAGACCGGACCCCGAGACCAGACCGGACCCCGAGACCAGACCGGACCCCGAGACCAGACCGGACCCTGAGACCAGACGCACCGAGTCTGTGGACACACATGAGACATCACCGCTGTAGTGCAGATATATACCTGTGGTAATATACATATTACTGTTGTGAGAGGAGAGTGTAGTGTCTAATGTTCTGATTTAGATTTGAATAAAACAAGAAACCACAACTACACAAGTTCAACACAAGACCTACTGTCTATTTGTAACTTTCTCTCTCTCTTTGACTTTAATCATGTGCAACTTTAAGTGGAAGAATCAGTTTTGTAAAGCACTTTTCACAGTAACAAACCGAGGCTTGACAAAACAAGGACAGGACGATAATGAGGAGCAGTCATGTGTGAGGGCTGGAGGCTGTGAGGAAAAGGAGTGTTTGGAGCAGTTTACTGAAGGTGTTTAGTGAGTCTGAGTTACCGATGTGAAGGGGGAGAGAGATCCAGAGGGTGGGGGTGGCAATGGCACTCAAAGTCCGGTGCCTTTATTTGGTTGTGGGAGTGAGAAGGTTGAAGTCTGCTGATTGGAGGCACGAGGAGGGACAGTGGGGCTGGACCATGGATCTATAATAAGAGCTGGATAAGAGGGTAAGACGCGGCTCCTCTATTGATTAGCTTGATTTGTGGCTGAGTGAGGTATTGCAGCTGCAGAATTCTCCCATAGAGGCACAAAGTGTTTAGGTGAAATGAAACTGCCTGTGTTCAGCTGACAGGGCATCCACAGCTTTCATAAAGGCCAGACTTTGTAGGTATTCTTCTGTATTTTTACAACAAAAATGTTTAAATCATCAAAGCACCTAAAAGTCAAGAGTAGCAAATAGTAGTAAGAGTTAGCCTAACCCCACTTTGAGCCTGGGCGTTTCTGACATCACACGAGCTGCGTTGGGCTGCAAATCAGGAAGTAAATGCGTAAGTAAAAATCTTTTTTGCGGTCATGCAGTCATGCAATGAGCACAGGCCACTGAAAACAATACGACGCCATCTTAGATTCATCTTCCAGATTTTACTATAGTTCTGTGGGCTGGATGAGGTCTGTGAGGTGTGGAGGAGCCTGGTTATGGAGTAGGGATGGGCACGATTAGTCGATTAATCAATAATTGATCATTAAAAATTTCGTAGATCACGTTCAGGTTGTTTTGCGTAATGTAGCGTAAGGAGTCGAGGCTGCGTCTCACAGCACTGGGGTTGCGGCCTCACAGTCCCACGTCTCGGCTCTGGCTCCTTGGAGATCCCTATATTCCACAGAGTGCGTTTCCCTGCACATCAGTGTCCCGGGTATGATCGGGTTTTTGAGTGTCCCGGTTTTACATGTTTACGCAGCATCTGCAACGTGACATACGCACAGAACAGACTCAGCATCAGCAGAACATCCTCTGTCACAGAGAGAACACTCATATTCACTGAGTCACAGATAGAACACTCATATTCACTGAGTCGAGTCCTTTAGTCCCACAGAAGCTGAAGCAGCAGCACAAGGAAAGAGCTGCTTTTTTCAGCTCTTACAGTTTATGCAAATGAGCCATGAGGTTTAAGTTTAGTTTCTGTAAGACGTGAACAAATGTTTAAAGCTGCATTAAACACATTCTGATCTCACACTGATGAGGCTCTGGTGCTGATGGTTTATATGGTGTAAAGTTGAGTTTATTTATGCAGATTAGTAACGGTAATAATAGTGATGATAATTTTAATATAAAATGTTAATGATTAATCGAAAATCAATCGTTAATTTTCCCGACGATTGATTAAGAAAGTTTAATCAAATGCCCGGCCCTATTATGGAGGAGCTTTATAGGTGATCAGGAGGATCTTGAAGTTGATGCGCTGTTGGAGCCAGTGGAGCTGTTGCAGAACGGGGGTGATATGGTCTTGTGAGCGGGTGTGGGTGAGGAGGCGGGCGGCAGAGCTTTGAACATATTGAAGCAGAGACTACTGGCATAATCGAGTCTGGCGGTGAAGAAGGTGGATGAGAGTTTTGGCAGTGGAGGGGGAGAGGGAGTGGCGAAGGCGGGCGATGTTTCAGAGGTGGAAGACGGCGGTCTTGTTGACATGGCGGATGTGTGGTCTGAAGGAGAGGGTGGGGTCGAAGATGAATCCAAGGTGTCTGATCTGAGCTGAGGGGGTGACTGTGTGGCCGTGAGAGCAAAGTTCTGTGCAGAGGATGAAGCGATTTGGGACTTTATGGCAAAGAGGAGATTTGAAAGGCTGGAGGTGGTTGCAGATGTGATGGTTTTGGTGGAGAGCTAAAGCTGGGTGTCGTCGGCATAGCGGTGAAATTTGAGTCCATGATGAGGCCAAGAGGAAGCATATGGAGGATGAAGAGGAGGGACCGAGCACAGAGCCTTCAGGGACTCCGTGGGAACCGGTGTGATGTGAGACGAACAGTTATTGATGAAAATGTAGTGGGATCAATTTGTGAGGAAGAAGGTGAACCACACTGGAGGAGAACGTAGTGATCATTTGTGTCAAATGTGGCAGAGAGATCGAGGAGGAGGAGGATGGGGAGAGATTTGGACTCTGAGGTGAGGAGGAGTTCTGTCAGGGAGTTCTACTCGAGAAATGATGACGGCCTAGTCAGAAGGATGTTTTTGATGTTTTAATGAATAATTGTCCCCAAAAGGGAAAGTTTGAAGAGTGATATATACAAAATAGTGAAATGACAAAAGAAAAGATATTTACAATACATATACATAACAGCAGAAATATGCTTCATAATCTGTTAGAGTTAGTTACCTTCCACATAAAGGTTCAGGTCCAGACTGACTGAGGGAGGGTGAGTGGCTCTTTTATACCTCAAGGCTCCTCCCCCAAACCAATTAACACTTTAATATGGGTTTCTACCTTTAAACCCAAGTTAATAATTCCAACATAAAAAAAAATTAAAAAAAATAGAAAAACATATTACACAACATGGCCATGTCCCTGCAACTGTAAAAGAACTGGGAAAAATAAGATTAATATTTTATTTCCAGGAAAGATATTTTGTAGTGACATCACGATGACGTCAGACGCCAGGGTCCCGCGCATGAACGTGGAAATAGGAAGTGATCGGAGCGGCTCTGTTTGCGAACGGGAGGTGGATACGGGTTGGAGGTTGGTTGGAGGACGAAGTTATGGATATGGATGATTCGACAGCGGACTTGTGCGCACCCAAGACTCCTGCGGGGGTGACGGACGGTAAATATAGCGGGGAACGGAGCGGAGAGTAGTGATGGTGAAACCGAAACCTCATGAAACACTGAACCACTTTGAGACAACTGCACTGAAAATGACACACAGCTTCGAGTCATTTGACACAGTCAGAAGAGCGACACCTGCTGGATTTGTCTGTGTAAATTTGTGTGGATGTGACGTAAAGCTTTGGTGAACCTCGTTTACCCCCTTCCTCTAACCCCCTCTCCCCTTTTCTGTGACTTTTATCTGGATGAATTTTATCACTTCCATTTTATTTTTATTCTCTTATAACTTATTCTTCTGTTTATTATGAAATTGTTATCCAGTATTTTGTGTCAACTTGTGTTTAAATTAAGTTGCTTTTCCCACTTTGGCGCAACTCACGTTTCCAAATGTGCTCTACCAATAAAATGGGAACTTTCTAATAAAAAATGTACTTTTCAAACTGGTGTCTTTGTGTCCTGTACTTATATGTATGTATTAGTTGTGCTCTGACTTGGCCGACTAAAGAGTTTGCAGCTACAGAGGCTTTTTAAACTGGAAAAATTGAAGAATAAAATGATGTGGTTAAGCAACTGGGAAAGTGATTGTGCAACTGTAGTTTTTCTGAAATTGGATCATTTTTAGAAAAGGTGTCGGGGTGTGAGTGGGGGAAATGTGAGATAAGGGATTTCTAAAGTTTTAGAGATTTTTATTCAAGAAAAGAATCCTTTCAACTGTGTTGGGTTTTAATCTGCTCCTCTCTCTGACACTGACACTTCTGACGTAACGAGGACTCGGTTTGACTGGTCACGTGATTTTTGGCCTGGTGAAGCGCCTATCGAAACAAAGCTCGGCAACACTTCTGCTTCATAGGGTTGGTACAGTGTCGAGCTGAGAGGCTCGAGCGTAACATCTCTAGTGGACAGACGGGGGGCGGGAACCGGCGCGGACTGAATGAATCCAGGTAAGTAGCGGGCGCGGGCTTTTCGGGCGTGCCTAGGCTAGGACGGCTTCGACGGGGCTATTTCGTCACCAGGCCATTTGTAACGTTGATGAGGGCTGTTTCTGAAAACCAGACCAGAAGGATTCACACAACTGATTGGGGCGAAGTTAATCTCGAAGCTCGGTGGATACGAAATGTTCAAGGATTTTGGATAGGAACGTGAGGTGTGAGATGTGGCGGGAGTTGTTTGGCTCGTCAGGATCCAGACCGGGTGTTTCGAGTGTCAGGGTGACTGCAGCGAGCTTGAAAAGGGGGAACAGTTTCAGAGGTGAGCGATGAGTTTATAATGTCCAGGATGAGTGGGCTGAGCCAGCGGAGACATGTTTTGACCAGGGGAGCGGGGATGGGAACAGTTTGCTCTTGCTGAGGTATTCCGTGAGATCGGAGGTTTAGATGGGTGATAAGGAGGACGGGCAGTTTTGTGAGGTATCGGGCAGGACAGGTTGAGAGTCGGACCTGGGAAGAGTGAAGGCAGAAAGTTGCTGGTGGATGTTGTGGAATTTGGAGGGGAAGAAAGAGCGGAAGGTGTTACATTTGTCTGTGGTGAAGGAATAAAAGCATCCCGAATTTCAAACTTCCGATTATCGTGCAATGCAAACCGGGAAGGGCCCTCCGAAAAAGTGACCATCAACCCGGTATGTTTCATTTCCCAGTGGAAGCGTCTACTGTAAAAGTGTTGCTGTTTTCAAGTCTTTTGAACCATATCACAGCACTTCTGCATTTCCAGGGTGGAAATTACATTTGGATTTGTTCATTTGGACTGAAATAAACCTTTAAATAAAAATAGAAAGAGATGCACAATTACACACACCAAGATGTGTAATTTTCCATGTGTGTGAGAATTAACTCCACTTAGAGCGACTTTTTCACTCGTTATAAACACACACAGTCAGAGGAGTCGACCATCTTGACTCACTTCACTCTTTGGCAAAGTTTGGCTCGATCAAAATGGACGGAGCGCATGAGTTTGGGGAAAACAAAGTTCCTATTGGACACTCGTTTTGCTCCCGTCATCACACAGCGTGAGTGTGACGTAGGATAAAGCCGCAGAAATGTACGGAAACCTCTATGTCTGCACTTTCAGAGGGGAAAAGGACGTTTCTGTCTTTTACCGTTACAAAGTTCTGCAGGTTATAGAAAACATATGTATATGATGTCGTAGGTCTTCAAGTGTTAAGATGTCCGTAAAGTCATGTGCAGTGTTACAGGACGGGGAGTGTGGATGTTGAAGTTACCTAAGAGCCGAGTGGGGGTAGAGTATGAGGAAAGTTGTTTGATAAATTCTGTGAAATCTGAGAGAAAACATCGGCTTTTATTGGGGGGATAAATGATGGCAATGGTCAGTGGAGTTGAGCCAGGGAGGTGAAAAGTGAGATGTTGAAATATGGGCGCTGAAGGGATAGGGCGGGGTCTCAGGGTGTATTGGAAGATGGCGGCAATACCCCCGGACGAGGTTTGTCCAGGTAAGAAAATCCAGGAGGGGTAACTTGGTTGAAAGCGAAGTAATCCAGAGGTTTTTGCCAGGTCTCTGTTAGAGTAAATCCAGTTGAGAGTCCAGGAGGAATTTGTTGATAAGGTTTTTATTGTCGAGGGATCTTGTGTTGAATAGTCCAATTTTCAGAGACTTTTGCTGTGACGGCCTGAGGGAAGGAGTGGGTATGGAGCGGAGACTGAAAGTGTTAACATGACGGATGCTCTGACGCCTCTGTGGATGTAGCGGGGGCATCGTAAGAGTCTCAACGTTTTTATTTCAGCCGTGAATTCCGTAGATGTGGGTGTGATGGTTTCGACTGAGAATTGATTGATTGATTTCGGTCACAAGCATATTCTGACATTATTCCGTAAACAGTCACATTTAACATAAACAGACCAAAAAGGTGTCGGCTGAAGCTTGATCTTATTAAGCCTACCTTTTCTGCAGCTGTCGGGCTCTGTATCAAAGAGCCATGGATTTGGGTGGGGGTGGTGTCAGTGCACCCGGTGCAGCAGATAAGCTAGTAGCACAGACTGGGATCTAAGAGCCTCAACCGAGGGGATGACAGTCGGGTCCAGTGGAGGAGAGGCTCCGATGGAAGCCAGTGCATTAGTTGTAGTAGAAAATAGGCTAAGTTTGATTTTCACTGAGAGAGAATCGGCAGCCAAAAAACACGGTAAGGGCGCTTCAGGCTCCAATCGGACACACATGTGACATCACCGCTGTAGTGGAGATATATATCTGCGGTAAACATCTATAATACTGTTGTGAGAGAAGTGTGTGTGTGAGGTCTAAACTCTAATTGGACATCACACGTTTTACACCTGACACTCTTCTGGAGCAACTAGAAAAAACATCTGAGACATAAAAATGTAAGATCAGATTTTACCTGAACACACCACATCCAGACCCTGGGAAGAGGAGGAGGATGAACCAGAGACACATCCTCTCACTGAAGACTTCTTCACACAGAGAGGTGAGACCCTCCACACAGAACTCTGTGGATAATGGAGATATCTCTGTTCTCCATAAACAGCAGAGCCACAGTCCAGGTCTCTGCACACACCAGCTGTGGCCAACTGGTCCCAGAATCCAAAGGGCTCCACCCGTCTCCACTCTCCTTCATGTTTCACCTCCACAGTCCCAGCACAGCGACTGGCCCCTCCCACCAGCCTGAGCTCTGAACAGACAAGAGACAGAGTGAAGCCCCGCCCCTTTACCTGTGCACTAAAGCCCCGCCCCTTTACCTGTGCACTAAAGCCCCGCCCCTTTACCTGTGCACTGAAGCTCCACCCCTTTTCCTGAGCACTGAAGCCCCGCCCCTTTACCTGTGCACTGAAGCTCCACCCCTTTTCCTGTGCACTGAAGCCCCGCCCCTTTACCTGTGCACTGAAGCCCCGCCCCTTTACCTGTGCAAACACACACTCCTCTCACTGAGGAGGTTGTGGGTTAGACTCCTGCTCTGTGTGAGTGTGTTGCTGAGTGGTTCTTACCTATTGAGCTGTTATTTGCTGCCAGGACCCCTGCACACAGGACGCCTGCACACAGGCCCCCTGCACACAGGACCCCTGCACACAGAGTTCATGTTACAAAAGCTGTGCACAAAATGGCTGCTGTTCCAAGCCTTAAACCACAAGAAGAGGAAGAGACTGTGGTGCAGTGTGACGCCTCTGTGCTTCACATACACTTTATCTCAGAGAAAAAAAACACATTTTACTCACTTCTCTATTTATTTATTTCGTCACACAGTGATGTCACAGATTTCCCTGTCCTCACACAGAAACACACACGTGGCTTTAATCGTCGTTTTTGTGTGCGCATTGTAAAGGAGAAGAGGTGAGACATGCACATGGTGAATGTCCACTACAAATCAATTCACAATAACTGTTTTCTATATTATTCTGTGTAGAATAAACTGCTGTCACACCAAACTTCAGCAGCTTCTATGGATCATTGAGACAGATGAGAAGGCAAGACACACCGGTCACATAAAGAAGAAGAGCCAGAACTCACCCCAGCACCGGAGGGACAGGAGCAGCACCCTGAGGAACATGTCTGAGAACCGGGTCTGAACCAGGTCTGAACCAGGTCTGAAGCAGGTCTGAAATGGGACTGAAGCAGGACTGAAGCAGGACTGAAGCAGGTCTGAAGCAGGACTGAAGCAGGACTGAAGCAGGACTGAAGCACTTTATCGTTCTATCTCATACTGTCCAGGGCGTCATAGCAACAAACGAGCCAATCAGGAGTGAGACTGTGGAAGGTAACGTCCTCAAACTTGCACGGACGACGTCTGCAACCTCCTCAGGCGTGTTTCTGATGAAGGAACAGCGTTAGAACATGGAGGAAAGATAATACTTCCTCTTTAGTAGTAATTTATTCAGTCATTTTGCAGCACTACAATAAACAGAGACTCAACCCCAAGACCGAAAGGGTTTAGGTTGAAGTCAAAAGTACTAATGATGCCCAACCCTATTCAAGAATGACAGAATTCCCAAAAAGAAAGCAGCATATGAACAGCAAGTTTGCATTTACACTTTCACTTATGACTTACCGTATATATAAGAGACAAAAAATAAATGAAAACTGTGAACAATAATCTCATGTATTCATTTCATACTTAATGCTGCTACGCTTAAAGTGCCAAATGCTCCTCTCAGTCACCTTGGATGCTGCTGCTCTGTTTTCTGATACAAACTGCAGAAGCTCCGCAGATTCCCAGGGTAAAACTGTCTGCTAAAGAAAACCTTTAAAATGGACAATAGTAAATCTCTGGTGAGACTCAAGACTGTCAGAAACCCTCTACTAGATGCTTGCAGACTCTCACAGACTCTCACAGACTCTCGCAGACTCTCGCAGACTCTCACAGACGCTCGCAGACGCTCGCAGACGCTCGCAGATGCTCGCAGACTCTCGCAGACTCTCGCAGACTCTCGCAGACTCTCGCAGACTCTCGCAGACTCTCGCAGACGCCCGCAGACGCTCGCAGACTCTCACAGACTCTCACAGACTCTCGCAGACGCCTACAGATGCTCGCAGACTCTCACAGACGCTCACAGACTCTCACAGATGCTCACAGACTCTCACAGACGCTCGCAGACTCTCACAGATGCTCACAGACTCTCACAGACGCTCGCAGACTCTCGCAGACACTTACAGACTCTTGCAGATGCTCGCAGATTCTTGCAGAAGCTCACAGACGCTCGCAGATTCTCACAGACTCTCACAGACGCTCGCAGACTCTTGCAGACGCTCACAGACGCTCGCAGATGCTTGCAGATTATCACAGATGCTCACAGACGCTCGCAGATTCTCACATATTCTCACAGACTCTTGCAGACTCTCACAGACACTTGCAGATGCTTGCAGACTCTTGCAGACGCTCGCAGATGCTCACAGACGCTCGCAGACGCTCGCAGACACTTGCAGACTCTCGCAGCCTCTTGCAGAGTCTCACAGACGCTCACAGACACTCACAGATTCTTGCAGATGCTCACAGACTCTTGCAGATGCTCGCAGACGCTCGCAGATTCTCCCAGACGCTCGCAGATTCTCACAGACACTCACAGACGCTTGCAGACTCTTGCAGACGCTCACAGACGCTCGCAGATTATCACAGACGCTCGCAGACACTCACAGATTCTTGCAGACTCTCGCAGACACTTGCAGACTCTTGCAGACGCTCACATATTCTCTCAGACGTTCGCAGATTCTCACAGACGCTCACAGTCGCTCGCAGATTCTTGCAGACACTCACAGACGCTCGCAGATTATCACAGATGCTCACAGACGCTCGCAGATTCTCACAGACGCTCGCAGATTCTCACAGATGCTCACAGACGCTCGCAGATTCTCACAGACGCTCACAGATTCTCACAGACTCTTGCAGATTCTCACAGACTCTCACAGACCCTCACAGACTCTCACAGACTCTCACAGACTCTCACAGACGCTCGCAGATGCTTGCAGACTCTTGCAGATGCTCGCAGATGCTCACAGACTCTTGCAGATGCTCACAGACGCTCGCAGACTCTCGCAGACTCTTGCAGAGTGTCACAGACGCTCAGAGATGCTTGCAGACTTTTGCAGCCGCGCGCAGACACTCACAGATTCTTGCAGACGCTCACAGACTCTTGCAGATTTTTGCAGACGCTCACAGATGCTCGCAGACCCTCGAAGACGCTCACAGACGCTTGGAGACGCTCACAGATACTTGCAGATGCTCACAGACGCTCACAGATTCTTGCAGACACTTGCAGAGTCTCACAGACGCTCACAGACTCTCGCAGACCCTCGCAGACGCTCACAGACTCTTGCAGACGCTCGCAGACGCTCACAGACTCTTGCAGACGCTCACAGACTCTTGCAGAGTCTTGCAGAGTCTCACAGACGCTCACAGACTCATGCAGACGCTCACAGACTCTTGCAGACGCTCACAGACTCTTGCAGACTCTTGCAGAGTCTCACAGACGCTCACAGACTCTCGCAGACCCTCGCAGACGCTCACAGACTCTTGCAGACGCTCGCAGATGCTCACAGACTCTTGCAGACGCTCACAGACTCTTGCAGACTCTTGCAGAGTCTTGCAGACTCTTGCAGACGCTCACAGATTCTTGCAGACTCTTGCAGAGTCTCACAGACGCTCACAGACTCTCACAGACTCTCACAGACGCTCGCAGATGCTTGCAGACTCTTGCAGATGCTCGCAGATACTCACAGACTCTTGCAGATGCTCGCAGACTCTCGCAGACTCTTGCAGAGTCTCACAGACGCTCACAGACACTTGCAGACTCTTGCAGCCGCTGGCAGACACTCACAGATTCTTGCAGACGCTCACAGACTCTTGCAGATTTTTGCAGACGCTCACAGATGCTCGCAGACCCTCGCAGACACTCACAGACTCTTGGAGACACTCACAGATTCTTAAAGATACTCACAGACGCTCACAGATTCTTGCAGACTATTGCAGAGTCTCACAGACGCTCACAGACTCTCGCAGACCCTCGCAGACGCTCACAGACTCTTGCAGACGCTCGCAGACGCTCACAGACTCTTGCAGACGCTCACAGACTCTTGCAGAGTCTTGCAGAGTCTCACAGACGCTCACAGACGCTTGCAGACTCTCACAGACTCTTGCAGACGCTCACAGACTCTTGCAGAGTCTCACAGACGCTCACAGACTCTCGCAGACCCTCGCAGACGCTCACAGACTCTTGCAGATGCTCGCAGACGCTCACAGACTCTTGCAGACACTCACAGACTCTTGCAGACGCTCACAGACTCTTGCAGACTCTTGCAAAGTCTCACAGACGCTCACAGACTCTTGCAGACCCCCGCAGACGCTCACAGACTCTTGCAGACGCTCGCAGACGCTCACAGACTCTTGCAGACGCTCACAGACTCTTGCAGATTCTCACAGACTCTCACAGACTCTCACAGACTCTTGCAGATTCTCACAGACTCTCACAGACTCTCACAGACGCTCGCAGATGCTTGCAGACTCTTGCAGATGCTCGCAGATGCTCACAGACTCTTGCAGATGCTCGCAGATGCTCGCAGACTGTCGCAGACTCTTGCAGAGTCTCACAGACGCTCACAGATGCTTGCAGACGCTCGCAGACACTCACCGATTGTTGCAGACGCTCACAGATGCTTGCAGACTCTTGCAGACACTCGCAGGCGCTCACAGATTCTTGCAGACGCTCGCAGACGCTCGCAGATGCTTGCAGACTAGTGCAGACGCTCTCAAACACTCACAGACTCTCGCAGACTCTTGCAGAGTCTCACAGACGCTCACAGACGCTTGCAGACTCTTGCAGCCGCTCGCAGACACTCACAGATTCTTGCAGACGCTCACAGACTCTTGCAGATTTTTGCAGACGCTCACAGTTGCTCGCAGACCCTCGCAGACGCTCACAGACTCTTGGAGACGCTCACAGATTCTTGCAGACTCTTGCAGAGTCTCACAGACGCTCACAGACTCTCGCAGACCCTCGCAGACGCTCACAGACTCTTGCAGACGCTCGCAGACGCTCACAGACTCTTGCAGACGCTCACAGACACTTGCAGACGCTCACAGTCTCTTGCAGACTCTTGCAAAGTCTCACAGACGCTCACAGACTCTCGCAGACCCTCGCAGACGCTCACAGACTCTTGCAGACGCTCACAGACTCTTGCAGACTCTTGCAGAGTCTTGCAGACTCTTGCAGACGCTCACAGATTCTTGCAGACTCTTGCAGAGTCTCACAGATGCTCACAGACTCTCGCAGACCCTCGCAGACGCTCACAGACTCTTGCAGATTCTCACAGACTCTCACAGACTCTCACAGACGCTCGCAGATGCTTGCAGACTCTTGCAGATGCTCGCAGATGCTCACAGACTCTTGCAGATGCTCGCAGACGGTCGCAGACTCTCGCAGACTCTTGCAGAGTCTCACAGACGCTCACAGATGCTTGCAGACGCTCGCAGACACTCACAGATTCTTGCAGACGCTCACAGACGCTCGCAGACTCTCACAGATGCTCACAGACTCTCACAGACGCTCGCAGACTCTCACAAATGCTCACAGACTCTCACAGATGCTCACAGACTCTCGCAGACCCTCGCAGACGCTCACAAACTCTTGCAGATTCTCACAGACTCTCACAGACTCTCACAGACGCTCGCAGATGCTCGCAGATTCTTGCAGACGCTCACAGACGCTCGCAGATTCTCACAGACTCTCACAGACGCTCGCAGACTCTTGCAGACGCTCACAGACGCTCGCAGATGCTCGCAGATTATCACAGATGCTCACAGACGCTCGCAGATTCTCACATATTCCCACAGACTCTTGCAGACTCTCACAGACGCTTGCAGATGCTTGCAGACTCTTGCAGACGCTACCAGATGCTCACAGACGCTTGCAGATGCTCGCAGACACTCGCAGACTCTCGCAGACTCTTGCAGAGTCTCACAGACGCTCACTGACACTCACAGATTCTTGCAGATGCTCACAGACTCTTGCAGATGCTCGCAGACGCTCGCAGATTCTCCCAGACGCTCGCAGATTCTCACAGACACTCACAGACGCTTGCAGACTCTTGCAGACGCTCACAGACGCTCGCAGATTATCACAGACGCTCGCAGACACTCACAGATTCTTGCCGACTCTCGCAGACACTTGCAGACTCTTGCAGACGCTCACATATTCTCTCAGACGTTCGCAGATTCTCACAGACGCTCACAGTCGCTCGCAGATTCTTGCAGACACTCACAGACGCTCGCAGATTATCACAGATGCTCACAGACGCTCGCAGATTCTCACAGACGCTCGCAGATTCTCACAGATGCTCACAGACGCTCGCAGATTCTCACAGACGCTCACAGACTCTCGCAGACCCTCGCAGACGCTCACAGACTCTTACAGACGCTCACAGACTCTCGCAGACCCTCGCAGACGCTCACAGACTCTTGCAGATGCTTGCAGACGCTCACAGACTCTTGCAGACACTCACAGACTCTTGCAGACGCTCACAGACTCTTGCAGACTCTTGCAAAGTCTCACAGACGCTCACAGACTCTTGCAGACCCCCGCAGACGCTCACAGACTCTTGCAGACGCTCGCAGACGCTCACAGACTCTTGCAGACGCTCACAGACTCTTGCAGACTCTTGCAGAGTCGTGCAGACTCTTGCAGACGCTCACAGATTCTTGCAGACTCTTGCAGAGTCTCACAGACTCTTGCAGACTCTTGCAAAGTCTTGCAGACTCTTGCAGACGCTCACAGATTCTTGCAGACTCTTGCAGAGTCTCACAGACTCTTGCAGACTCTTGCAAAGTCTCACAGACGCTCACAGACTCTCGCAGACCCTCGCAGACGCTCACATACTCTTGCAGACGCTCGCAGACGCTCACAGACTCTTGCAGACGCTCACAGACTCTTGCAGACTCTTGCAGAGTCTTGCAGACTCTTGCAGACGCTCACAGACGCTCACAGACTCTCGCAGACCCTCGCAGACGATCACAGACTCTTGCAGATTCTCACAGACTCTCACAGACTCTCACAGACTCTTGCAGATTCTCACAGACTCTCACAGACTCTCACAGACTCTCACAGACGCTCGCAGATGCTTGCAGACTCTTGCAGACTCTTGCAGATGCTCGCAGATGCTCACAGACTCTTGCAGATGCTCGCAGATGCTCGCAGACTCTCGCAGACTCTTGCAGAGTCTCACAGACGCTCACAGATGCTTGCAGACGCTCGCAGACACTCACCGATTGTTGCAGATGCTCACAGATGCTTGCAGACTCTTGCAGACACTCGCAGGCGCTCACAGATTCTTGCAGACGCTCGCAGACGCTCGCATATGCTTGCAGACTAGTGCAGATGCTCTCAAACACTCACAGACTCTCGCAGACTCTTGCAGAGTCTCACAGATGCTCACAGACGCTTGCAGACTCTTGCAGACGCTCACATATTCTCTCAGACGTTCGCAGATTCTCACAGACGCTCACAGTCGCTCGCAGATTCTTGCAGACACTCACAGACGCTCGCAGATTATCACAGATGCTCACAGACGCTCGCAGATTCTCACAGACGCTCGCAGATTCTCACAGATGCTCACAGACGCTCGCAGATTCTCACAGACGCTCACAGACTCTCGCAGACCCTCGCAGACGCTCACAGACTCTTGCAGACGCTCGCAGACGCTCACAGACTCTTGCAGACGCTCACAGACTCTTGCAGAGTCTTGCAGAGTCTCACAGACGCTCACAGACTCTTGCAGACTCTCACAGACTCTTGCAGACGCTCACAGACTCTTGCAGAGTCTCACAGACGCTCACAGACTCTCGCAGACCCTCGCAGACGCTCACAGACTCTTGCAGATGCTTGCAGACGCTCACAGACTCTTGCAGACACTCACAGACTCTTGCAGACGCTCACAGACTCTTGCAGACTCTTGCAAAGTCTCACAGACGCTCACAGACTCTTGCAGACCCCCGCAGACGCTCACAGACTCTTGCAGACGCTCGCAGACGCTCACAGACTCTTGCAGACGCTCACAGACTCTTGCAGACTCTTGCAGAGTCGTGCAGACTCTTGCAGACGCTCACAGATTCTTGCAGACTCTTGCAGAGTCTCACAGACTCTTGCAGACTCTTGCAAAGTCTTGCAGACTCTTGCAGACGCTCACAGATTCTTGCAGACTCTTGCAGAGTCTCACAGACTCTTGCAGACTCTTGCAAAGTCTCACAGACGCTCACAGACTCTCGCAGACCCTCGCAGACGCTCACATACTCTTGCAGACGCTCGCAGACGCTCACAGACTCTTGCAGACGCTCACAGACTCTTGCAGACTCTTGCAGAGTCTTGCAGACTCTTGCAGACGCTCACAGATTCTTGCAGACTCTTGCAGAGTCTCACAGACGCTCACAGACTCTCGCAGACCCTCGCAGACGATCACAGACTCTTGCAGATTCTCACAGACTCTCACAGACTCTCACAGACTCTTGCAGATTCTCACAGACTCTCACAGACTCTCACAGACTCTCACAGACGCTCGCAGATGCTTGCAGACTCTTGCAGACTCTTGCAGATGCTCGCAGATGCTCACAGACTCTTGCAGATGCTCGCAGATGCTCGCAGACTCTCGCAGACTCTTGCAGAGTCTCACAGACGCTCACAGATGCTTGCAGACGCTCGCAGACACTCACCGATTGTTGCAGATGCTCACAGATGCTTGCAGACTCTTGCAGACACTCGCAGGCGCTCACAGATTCTTGCAGACGCTCGCAGACGCTCGCATATGCTTGCAGACTAGTGCAGATGCTCTCAAACACTCACAGACTCTCGCAGACTCTTGCAGAGTCTCACAGATGCTCACAGACGCTTGCAGACTCTTGCAGCCGCTCGCAGACACTCACAGATTCTTAAAGATACTCACAGACGCTCACAGATTCTTGCAGACTATTGCAGAGTCTCACAGACGCTCACAGACTCTCGCAGACCCTCGCAGACGCTCACAGACTCTTGCAGACGCTCGCAGACGCTCACAGACTCTTGCAGACGCTCACAGACTCTTGCAGAGTCTTGCAGAGTCTCACAGACGCTCACAGACTCTCGCAGACCCTCGCAGATGCTCACAGACTCTTGCAGATGCTCGCAGACGCTCACAGACTCTTGCAGACACTCACAGACTCTTGCAGACGCTCACAGACTCTTGCAGACTCTTGCAAAGTCTCACAGACGCTCACAGACTCTTGCAGACCCCCGCAGACGCTCACAGACTCTTGCAGACGCTCGCAGACGCTCACAGACTCTTGCAGACGCTCACAGACTCTTGCAGACTCTTGCAGAGTCTTGCAGACTCTTGCAGACGCTCACAGATTCTTGCAGACTCTTGCAGAGTCTCACAGACTCTTGCAGACTCTTGCAAAGTCTTGCAGACTCTTGCAGACGCTCACAGATTCTTGCAGACTCTTGCAGAGTCTCACAGACTCTTGCAGAATCTTGCAAAGTCTCACAGACGCTCACAGACTCTCGCAGACCCTCGCAGACGCTCACATACTCTTGCAGACGCTCGCAGACGCTCACAGACTCTTGCAGACGCTCACAGACTCTTGCAGACTCTTGCAGAGTCTTGCAGACTCTTGCAGACGCTCACAGATTCTTGCAGACTCTTGCAGAGTCTCACAGACGCTCACAGACTCTCGCAGACCCTCGCAGACGCTCACAGACTCTTGCAGATTCTCACAGACTCTCACAGACTCTCACAGACTCTTGCAGATTCTCACAGACTCTCACAGACTCTCACAGACTCTCACAGACGCTCGCAGATGCTTGCAGACTCTTGCAGACTCTTGCAGACTCTTGCAGATGCTCGCAGATGCTCACAGACTCTTGCAGATGCTCGCAGACTCTCGCAGACTCTTGCAGAGTCTCACAGACGCTCACAGATGCTTGCAGACGCTCGCAGACACTCACAGATTCTTGCAGACGCTCACAGATGCTTGCAGACTCTTGCAGACACTCGCAGGCGCTCACAGATTCTTGCAGACGCTCGCAGACGCTCGCAGATGCTTGCAGACTAGTGCAGATGCTCTCAAACACTCACAGACTCTCGCAGACTCTTGCAGAGTCTCACAGACGCTCACAGACGCTTGCAGACTCTTGCAGCCGCTCGCAGACACTCACAGATTCTTGCAGACGCTCACAGACTCTTGCAGATTTTTGCAGACGCTCACAGTTGCTCGCAGACCCTCGCAGACGCTCACAGACTCTTGGAGACGCTCACAGATTCTTGCAGACTCTTGCAGAGTCTCACAGACGCTCACAGACTCTTGCAGACCCTCGCAGACGCTCACAGACTCTTGCAGACGCTCGCAGACTCTCGCAGACCCTCGCAGACGCTCACAGACTCTTGCAGACGCTCACAGACTCTTGCAGACTCTTGCAGACTCTTGCAGAGTCTTGCAGACTCTTGCAGACGCTCACAGATTCTTGCAGACTCTTGCAGAGTCTCTCAGATGCTCACAGACTCTCGCAGACCCTCGCAGACGCTCACAGACTCTTGCAGACGCTCACAGACTCTTGCAGACTCTTGCAGAGTCTTGCAGACTCTTGCAGACGCTCACAGATTCTTGCAGACTCTTGCAGAGTCTCACAGATGCTCACAGACTCTCGCAGACCCTCGCAGACGCTCACAGACTCTTGCAGATTCTCACAGACTCTCACAGACTCTCACAGACGCTCGCAGATGCTTGCAGACTCTTGCAGATGCTCGCAGATGCTCACAGACTCTTGCAGATGCTCGCAGACGGTCGCAGACTCTCGCAGACTCTTGCAGAGTCTCACAGACGCTCACAGATGCTTGCAGACGCTCGCAGACACTCACAGATTCTTGCAGACGCTCACAGACGCTCGCAGACTCTAACAGATGCTCACAGACTCTCACAGACGCTCGCAGACTCTCACAGATGCTCACAGACTCTCACAGACGCTCGCAGACTCTCGCAGACACTTACAGACTCTTGCAGATGCTCGCAGATTCTTGCAGACGCTCACAGACGCTCGCAGATTCTCACAGACTCTCACAGACGCTCGCAGACTCTTGCAGACGCTCACAGACGCTCGCAGATGCTCGCAGATTATCACAGATGCTCACAGACGCTCGCAGATTCTCACATATTCTCACAGACTCTTGCAGACTCTCACAGACGCTTGCAGATGCTTGCAGACTCTTGCAGACGCTCGCAGATGCTCACAGACGCTCGCAGACGCTCGCAGACACTCGCAGACTCTCACAGACTCTTGCAGAGTCTCACAGACGCTCACAGACACTCACAGATTCTTGCAGATGCTCACAGACTCTTGCAGATGCTCGCAGACGCTCGCAGATTCTCCCAGACGCTCGCAGATTCTCACAGACACTCACAGACGCTTGCAGACTCTTGCAGACGCTCACAGACGCTCGCAGATTATCACAGACGCTCGCAGACACTCACAGATTCTTGCAGACTCTCGCAGACACTTGCAGACTCTTGCAGACGATCACATATTCTCTCAGACGTTCGCAGATTCTCACAGACGCTCACAGTCGCTCGCAGATTCTTGCAGACACTCACAGACGCTCGCAGATTATCACAGATGCTCACAGACGCTCGCAGATTCTCACAGACGCTTGCAGATTCTCACAGATGCTCACAGACGCTCGCAGATTCTCACAGACTCTCACAGACTCTCACAGATTCTCACAGACGCTCGCAGATGCTTGCAGACTCTTGCAGATGCTCGCAGACGCTCGCAGACTCTCGCAGACTCTTGCACAGTCTCACAGACGCTCAGAGACGCTTGCAGACTCTTGCAGCCGCTCGCAGACACTCACAGATTCTCACAGACGCTCGCAGACTCTTGCAGACACTTACAGACTCTTGCAGATGCTTGCAGATTCTTGCAGACGCTCACAGACGCTCGCAGATTCTCACAGACTCTCACAGACGCTCGCAGACTCTTGCAGACGCTCACAGACGCTCGCAGATGCTCGCAGATTATCACAGATGCTCACAGACGCTCGCAGATTCTCAAATATTCTCACAGACTCTTGCAGACTCTCACAGACGCTTGCAGATGCTTGCAGACTCTTGCAGACGCTCGCAGATGCTCACAGACGCTCGCAGACGCTCGCAGACACTCGCAGACTCTCACAGACTCTTGCAGAGTCTCACAGACGCTCACAGACACTCACAGATTCTTGCAGATGCTCACAGACTCTTGCAGATGCTCGCAGACGCTCGCAGATTCTCCCAGACGCTCGCAGATTCTCACAGACACTCACAGACGCTTGCAGACTCTTGCAGACGCTCACAGACGCTCGCAGATTATCACAGACGCTCGCAGACACTCACAGATTCTTGCAGACTCTCGCAGACACTTGCAGACTCTTGCAGACGCTCACATATTCTCTCAGACGTTCGCAGATTCTCACAGACGCTCACAGTCGCTCGCAGATTCTTGCAGACACTCACAGACGCTCGCAGATTATCACAGATGCTCACAGACGCTCGCAGATTCTCACAGACGCTTGCAGATTCTCACAGATGCTCACAGACGCTCGCAGATTCTCACAGACTCTCACAGACTCTCACAGATTCTCACAGACGCTCGCAGATGCTTGCAGACTCTTGCAGATGCTCACAGACGCTCGCAGACTCTCGCAGACTCTTGCAGACACTTACAGACTCTTGCAGATGCTTGCAGATTCTTGCAGACGCTCACAGACGCTCGCAGATTCTCACAGACTCTCACAGACGCTCGCAGACTCTTGCAGACGCTCACAGACGCTCGCAGATGCTCGCAGATTATCACAGATGCTCACAGACGCTCGCAGATTCTCAAATATTCTCACAGACTCTTGCAGACTCTCACAGACGCTTGCAGATGCTTGCAGACTCTTGCAGACGCTCGCAGATGCTCACAGACGCTCGCAGACGCTCGCAGACACTCGCAGACTCTCACAGACTCTTGCAGAGTCTCACAGACGCTCACAGACACTCACAGATTCTTGCAGATGCTCACAGACTCTTGCAGATGCTCGCAGACGCTCGCAGATTCTCCCAGACGCTCGCAGATTCTCACAGACACTCACAGACGCTTGCAGACTCTTGCAGACGCTCACAGACGCTCGCAGATTATCACAGACGCTCGCAGACACTCACAGATTCTTGCAGACTCTCGCAGACACTTGCAGACTCTTGCAGACGCTCACATATTCTCTCAGACGTTCGCAGATTCTCACAGACGCTCACAGTCGCTCGCAGATTCTTGCAGACACTCACAGACGCTCGCAGATTATCACAGATGCTCACAGACGCTCGCAGATTCTCACAGACGCTTGCAGATTCTCACAGATGCTCACAGACGCTCGCAGATTCTCACAGACTCTCACAGACTCTCACAGATTCTCACAGACGCTCGCAGATGCTTGCAGACTCTTGCAGATGCTCGCAGACGCTCGCAGACTCTCGCAGACTCTTGCAGAGTCTCACAGACGCTCAGAGACGCTTGCACACTCTTGCAGCCGCTCGCAGACACTCACAGATTCTTGCAGACGCTCACAGACTCTTGCAGATTTTTGCAGACGCTCACAGATGCTCGCAGACCCTCGAAGACGCTCACAGACTCTTGGAGACGCTCACAGATTCTTGCAGATGCTCACAGACGCTCACAGATTCTTGCAGACTCTTGCAGAGTCTCACAGACGCTCACAGACTCTCGCAGACCCTCGCAGACGCTCACAGACTCTTGCAGACGCTCGCAGACGCTCACAGACTCTTGCAGACGCTCACAGACTCTTGCAGAGTCTTGCAGAGTCTCACAGACGCTCACAGACTCTTGCAGACGCTCACAGACTCTTGCAGACGCTTGCAGAGTCTCACAGACGCTCACAGACTCTCGCAGACCCTCGCAGACGCTCACAGACGCTCACAGACTCTTGCAGACGCTCACAGATTCTTGCAGACTCTTGCAGAGTCTCACAGACGCTCACAGACTCTCACAGACTCTCACAGACGCTCGCAGATGCTTGCAGACTCTTGCAGATGCTCGCAGATACTCACAGTCTCTTGCAGATGGTCGCAGACTCTCGCAGACTCTTGCAGAGTCTCACAGACGCTCACAGACACTTGCAGACTCTTGCAGCCGCTCGCAGACACTCACAGATTCTTGCAGACTCTCACAGACTCTCACAGATTCTCACAGACGCTCGCAGATGCTTGCAGACTCTTGCAGATGCTCGCAGACGCTCGCAGACTCTCGCAGACTCTTGCAGAGTCTCACAGACACTCAGAGACGCTTGCAGACTCTTGCAGCCGCTCGCAGACACTCACAGATTCTTGCAGACGCTCACAGACTCTTGCAGATTTTTGCAGACGCTCACAGATGCTCGCAGACCCTCGAAGACGCTCACAGACTCTTGGAGACGCTCACAGATTCTTGCAGATGCTCACAGACGCTCACAGATTCTTGCAGACTCTTGCAGAGTCTCACAGACGCTCACAGACTCTCGCAGACCCTCGCAGACGCTCACAGACTCTTGCAGACGCTCGCAGACGCTCACAGACTCTTGCAGACGCTCACAGACTCTTGCAGAGTCTTGCAGAGTCTCACAGACTCTTGCAGACGCTCACAGACTCTTGCAGACGCTCACAGACTCTTGCAGACTCTTGCAGAGTCTCACAGACGCTCACAGACTCTCGCAGACCCTCGCAGACGCTCACAGACTCTTGCAGACGCTCGCAGACGCTCACAGACTCTTGCAGACGCTCACAGATTCTTGCAGACTCTTGCAGAGTCTCACAGACGCTCACAGACTCTCACAGACTCTCACAGACGCTCGCAGATGCTTGCAGACTCTTGCAGATGCTCGCAGATACTCACAGTCTCTTGCAGATGCTCGCAGACTCTCGCAGACTCTTGCAGAGTCTCACAGACGCTCACAGACACTTGCAGACTCTTGCAGCCGCTCGCAGACACTCACAGATTCTTGCAGACGCTCACAGACTCTTGCAGATTTTTGTAGACGCTCACAGATGCTCGCAGACCCTCGCAGACACTCACAGACTCTTGGAGACACTCACAGATTCTTAAAGATGCTCACAGACGCTCACAGATTCTTGCAGACTATTGCAGAGTCTCACAGACGCTCACAGACTCTCGCAGACCCTCGCAGACGCTCACAGACTCTTGCAGACGCTCGCAGACGCTCACAGACTCTTGCAGACGCTCACAGACTCTTGCAGAGTCTTGCAGAGTCTCACAGACGCTCACAGACTCTTGCAGACTCTCACAGACTCTTGCAGACGCTCACAGACTCTCACAGATGCTCACAGACTCTCACAGACGCTCGCAGACTCTCGCAGACACTTACAGACTCTTGCAGATGCTCGCAGATTCTTGCAGACGCTCACAGACGCTCGCAGATTCTCACAGACTCTCACAGACGCTCGCAGACTCTTGCAGACGCTCACAGACGCTCGCAGATGCTCGCAGATTATCACAGATGCTCACAGACGCTCGCAGATTCTCACATATTCTCACAGACTCTTGCAGACTCTCACAGACGCTTGCAGATGCTTGCAGACTCTTGCAGACGCTCGCAGACGCTCGCAGATTCTCCCAGACGCTCGCAGATTCTCACAGACACTCACAGACGCTTGCAGACTCTTGCAGACGCTCACAGACGCTCGCAGATTATCACAGACGCTCGCAGACACTCACAGATTCTTGCAGACTCTCGCAGACACTTGCAGACTCTTGCAGACGCTCACATATTCTCTCAGACGTTCGCAGATTCTCACAGACGCTCACAGTCGCTCGCAGATTCTTGCAGACAATCACAGACGCTCGCAGATTATCACAGATGCTCACAGACGCTCGCAGATTCTCACAGACGCTCGCAGATTCTCACAGACGCTCACAGATTCTCACAGACTCTTGCAGATTCTCACAGACTCTCACAGACCCTCACAGACTCTCACAGACGCTCGCAGATGCTTGCAGACTCTTGCAGATGCTCGCAGATGCTCACAGACTCTTGCAGATGCTCGCAGACGCTCGCAGACTCTCGCAGACTCTTGCAGAGTCTCACAGATGCTCAGAGACGCTTGCAGACTCTTGCAGCCGCTCGCAGACACTCACAGATTCTTGCAGACGCTCACAGACTCTTGCAGATTTTTGCAGACGCTCACAGATGCTCGCAGACCCTCGAAGACGCTCACAGACTCTTGGAGACGCTCACAGATTCTTGCAGATGCTCACAGACGCTCACAGATTCTTGCAGACTCTTGCAGAGTCTCACAGACGCTCACAGACTCTCGCAGACCCTCGCAGACGCTCACAGACTCTTGCAGACGCTCGCAGACGCTCACAGACTCTTGCAGACGCTCACAGACTCTTGCAGAGTCTTGCAGAGTCTCACAGACGCTCACAGACTCTTGCAGACGCTCACAGACTCTTGCAGACGCTCACAGACTCTTGCAGACTCTTGCAGAGTCTCACAGACGCTCACAGACTCTCACAGACTCTCACAGACGCTCGCAGATGCTTGCAGACTCTTGCAGATGCTCGCAGATACTCACAGACTCTTGCAGATGCTCGCAGACTCTCGCAGACTCTTGCAGAGTCTCACAGACGCTCACAGACACTTGCAGACTCTTGCAGCCGCTCGCAGACACTCACAGATTCTTGCAGACGCTCACAGACTATTGCAAATTTTTGCAGACGCTCACAGATGCTCGCAGACCCTCGCAGACACTCACAGACTCTTGGAGACACTCACAGATTCTTAAAGATACTCACAGACGCTCACAGATTCTTGCAGACTATTGCAGAGTCTCACAGACGCTCACAGACTCTCGCAGACCCTCGCAGACGCTCACAGACTCTTGCAGACGCTCGCAGACGCTCACAGACTCTTGCAGACGCTCACAGACTCTTGCAGAGTCTTGCAGAGTCTCACAGACGCTCACAGACTCTCGCAGACCCTCGCAGACGCTCACAGACTCTTGCAGACGCTCGCAGACGCTCACAGACTCTTGCAGACGCTCACAGACTCTTGCAGAGTCTTGCAGAGTCTCACAGACGCTCACAGACTCTTGCAGACTCTCACAGACTCTTGCAGACGCTCACAGACTCTTGCAGAGTCTCACAGACGCTCACAGACTCTTGCAGACGCTCGCAGACGCTCACAGACTCGTGCAGACGCTCGCAGACGCTCACAGACTCTTGCAGACACTCACAGATTCTTGCAGAGTCTCATAGACGCTCACAGACTCTTGCAGACCCTCGCAGACGTTCACAGACTCTTGCAGACGCTCGCAGACGCTCACAGACTCTTGCAGACGCTCACAGACTCTTGCAGACTCTTGCAGAGTCTTGCAGACTCTTGCAGACGCTCACAGATTCTTGCAGACTCTTGCAGAGTCTCACAGACGCTCACAGACTCTCACAGACTCTCACAGACGCTCGCAGATGCTTGCAGACTCTTGCAGATGCTCGCAGATACTCACAGACTCTTGCAGATGCTCGCAGACTCTCGCAGACTCTTGTAGAGTCTCACAGACGCTCACAGACACTTGCAGACTCTTGCAGCCACTCGCAGACACTCATAGATTCTTGCAGACGCTCACAGACTCTTGCAAATGTTTGCAGACGCTCACAGATGCTCGCAGACCCTCGCAGACACTCACAGACTCTTGGAGACACTCACAGATTCTTAAAGATACTCACAGACGCTCACAGATTCTTGCAGACTATTGCAGAGTCTCACAGACGCTCACAGACTCTCGCAGACCCTCGCAGACGCTCACAGACTCTTGCAGACGCTCGCAGACGCTCACAGACTCTTGCAGACGCTCACAGACTCTTGCAGAGTCTTGCAGAATCTCACAAACGCTCACAGACTCTCGCAGACCCTCGCAGACGCTCACAGACTCTTGCAGACGCTCTCAGACGCTCACAGACTCTTTCAGACGCTCACAGACTCTTGCAGAGTCTTGCAGAGTCTCACAGACGCTCACAGACTCTTGCAGACTCTCACAGACTCTTGCAGACGCTCACAGACTCTTGCAGAGTCTCACAGACGCTCACAGACTCTTGCAGACGCTCGCAGACGCTCACAGACTCTTGCAGACGCTCACAGATTCTTGCAGACTATTGCAGAGTCTCACAGACGCTCACAGACTCTCGCAGACGCTCGCAGACGCTCACAGACTCTTGCAGACGCTCACAGACTCTTGCAGAGTCTTGCAGAGTCTCACAGACGCTCACAGACTCTTGCAGACTCTCACAGACTCTTGCAGACGCTCACAGACTCTTGGAGACGCTCACAGATTCTTGCAGACTCTTGCAGAGTCTCACAGACGCTCACAGACTCTCGCAGACCCTCGCAGACGCTCACAGACTCTTGCAGACGCTCACAGTCTCTTGCAGACTCTTGCAAAGTCTCACAGACGCTCACAGACTCTCGCAGACCCTTGCAGACGCTCACAGACTCTTGCAGACGCTCGCAGACGCTCACAGACTCTTGCAGACGCTCACAGACTCTTGCAGACTCTTGCAGAGTCTTGCAGACTCTTGCAGACGCTCACAGATTCTTGCAGACTCTTGCAGAGTCTCACAGATGCTCACAGACTCTCGCAGACCCTCGCAGACGCTCACAGACTCTTGCAGATTCTCACAGACTCTCAGAGACTCTCACAGACGCTCGCAGATGCTTGCAGACTCTTGCAGATGCTCGCAGATGCTCACAGACTCTTGCAGATGGTCGCAGACGCTCGCAGACTCTCGCAGACTCTTGCAGAGTCTCACAGACGCTCACAGATGCTTGCAGACGCTCGCAGACACTCACAGATTCTCGCAGACGCTCACAGATGCTTGCAGACTCTTGCAGACACTCGCAGGTGCTAACAGATTCTTGCAGACGCTCGCAGACGCTCGCAGATGCTTGCAGACTAGTGCAGACGCTCGCAAACGCTCACAGACTCTTGCAGACTCTTGCAGAGTCTCACAGACGCTCACAGACGCTTGCAGACTCTTGCAGACTCTTGCAGCCGCTCGCAGACACTCACAGATTCTTGCAGACGCTCACAGACTCTTGCAGATTTTTGCAGACGCTCACAGATGCTCGCAGACCCTCGCAGACGCTCACAGACTATTGCAGACGCTCGCAGACGCTCACAGATTCTTGCAGATGCTCACAGACGCTCACAGATTCTTGCAGACTCTTGCAGAGTCTCACAGACGCTCACAGACTCTCGCAGACCCTCGCAGACTCTCCCAGACTCTTGCAGACGCCCGCAGACGCTCACAGACTCTTGCAGATGCTCACAGACTCTTGCAGAGTCTTGCAGAGTCTCACAGACGCTCACAGACTCTTGCAGACGCTCACAGACTCTTGCAGACGCTCACAGACGCTCACAGACTCTTGCAGTCGCTCGCAGACGCTCACAGACTCTTGCAGACGCTCACAGACTCTTGCAGACTCTTGCAGAGTCTCACAGACGCTCACAGACTCTCGCAGACCCTCGCAGACGCTCACAGACTCTTGCAGACGCTCACAGACTCTTGCAGACGCTCACAGACTCTTGCAGACTCTTGCAGAGTCTCACAGACGCTCACAGACTCTCGCAGACCCTCGCAAATGCTCACAGACTCTTGCAGACGCTCGCAGATGCTCACAGACTCTTGCAGACGCTCACAGACTCTTGCAGACTCTTGCAGAGTCTTGCAGAGTCTCACAGATTCTCACAGACGCTCACAGACGCTCGCAGATTCTCACAGATTCTTGCAGACTCTTGCAGATGCTCGCAGACGCTCACAGACTCTTGCAGACGCTCACAGACTCTTGCAGAGTCTTGCAGAGTCTCACAGACGCTCACAGACTCTTGCAGACGCTCACAGACTCTTGCAGACGCTCACAGACTCTTGCAGACTCTTGCAGAGTCTAACAGACGCTCACAGACTCTCGCAGACCCTCGCAGACGCTCACAGACTCTTGCAGACGCTCGCAGACGCTCACAGACTCTTGCAGACACTCACAGACTCTTGCAGACGCTCACAGACTCTTGCAGACTCTTGCAGAGTCTCACAGACGCTCACAGACTCTCGCAGACCCTTGCAGATGCTCACAGACTCTTGCAGACGCTCGCAGACGCTCACAGATTCTTGCAGACGCTCACAGACGCTCACAGATTCTTGCAAATGCTCACAGACGCTCACAGACTCTTGCAGACGCTCACAGACTCTTGCAGACGCTCACAGACTGTCGCAGACGCTCACAGACGCTCGCAGATTCTCACAGATTCTCACAGACTCTTGCAGATGCTCACAGACTCTCAGACTCTTGCAGACGCTCGCAGACGCTCACAGACTCTTGCAGACACTCACAGACTCTTGCAGACGCTCACAGACTCTTGCAGACTCTTGCAGAGTCTCACAGACGCTCACAGACTCTCGCAGACCCTTGCAGATGCTCACAGACTCTTGCAGACGCTCAGAGACGCTCACACACTTGAAAGTAGAATATTTTGACACCACATGAATGCAGCAAAATGTGCTGCACCACCACAAAGGCCAATATATCTAGAGTGCGCCACCTATTGGGAAACACTGGAATTGCAGGGAAAAGAAAACATTAACAAGATTTATTATTATAATTTATTCAAGTTCGGCAGGCCGGATTAAAAAGCTTAATGGGCCGCATATGGCCCCCGGGCCGTAGTTTGCCCACCCCTGGACTAGTGAGCGCTCTGTCTCATCCAGCTGCTGTCCGAGTGTCTCTGTGACCACCTTAAAGTGGAAAACAGCGGCGTACAGCGACAGGAGTTTAACTGGACACAACACGACTGAATGAAGCAGGTAAAAGCTCCGTTTTGTGGCTCTGATCCTGAATAAAACACGACTAAATAAACCGTTGTGGTGTAAAGGTGCTAGAGTGAGATGTTTACCTTATCTCCGGCGGTTACAGAGCGATCGTTTCCACATCTCAGACAAAAAGCAAATAATCCAGTCTGTGCAAGTAAAATCCAGCATCAAAAATCAAGGTTTATCTGAGTTTAGCCTTTAGACTTTGTTCACCCAGAGTCACGTGAAGCGTCTGTAGTGAGTCTCTGTGCCCTGTAGGGGGCGTTATGCAGTGACTGAGGCTTAGGGACTCGGGTGGACATTCAGACACAGCCAGAAATTTCATAAATGTCGCCTATAGCAACCATAATATAAATAAAGAATTAGAATTAGATTAAAATAAATAACTTTTATTGAGTTAAATGAAGGTTTAAAGTGTCCTAAAAAGTCCTTGTGCGTGATTTGTCTGGATGGAGGCGTATGACATGCAGAACTTTTGAACTTTTCTTCACAAACAGTCACTGAACTGATGTCAAACTGTGATATATTTTCAGGACAGAGACTCTGCTCCAAACCAAACCAGAATCAGAACATGAAAACCCGTCACATGAACTTTCACTTAAAGGTCAGATCACTGTTTCTGATCGTTTCCTCATCACAAACACACCTGGAGTTGTTTTGTTTCATTCACACGTTTAACACACAAACCTGCACATTTACCTGAAGACACAACACAGTCATGTGGTGATACAGGAAGTGCTCCTCTGTGTTTTTAAACTCCACACACCTTCACTAGAATCATTTGGATCATTTCAGGCCTGGATTTTTCTCTATTGAACTAAAGGTAAAAGGAGCTGTTCACTCGAAAACTGCCCCAAACTAACTCAGATCTGAACTGGGCTCACTCAGCTTTAGCGCCCTGATCTGAAACAACACAGGGAAACGACAGGTCAGAAACCCAGGACCAAACCACGACTGAACCAAGACTAAACCAAGACTAAACCAAGACTAAACAAGGACTAAAGGAGAACTACGATCACGGCGGAGTCTGGCACCACCTCGGGCGAGGTCCCTCGAGGGGATATCAGTAAAATGAGTAAAATGTAGGAAAAGGGGAAAATAATACCAGTAATAATAATAATAATAATAATAATAACAATAACAATAATAGTAATAGTAATAATAATAATAGTAATAATAATAATAATAATAATAGTAATAATAATAATAATAATAATAATAATACATTTTATTTATAGGGCGCCTTTCTGGGCACTCAAGGTCGCCTCACAACAAGTTTATACATCAATATAAAAAATATAAACATTATAACAGTAAAAGCAACAGTTAAAATCTACATTAAAATGAGGCGTATGAAAGGACAGTGCAGTTGTGGTTATAATGAACAGGCCAGTTTGAACAGATGAGTTTTGAGTTTGGATTTGAAGTGTGTGAGAGCGTCTGTGTGGCGGAGGTCAGGAGGGAGAGTGTTCCAGAGCCGGGGAGCAGCGGCTGAACGCCCTGCTCCCCATTGTAACAAGACGGACAGAAGGGACAGAGAGCTGGAGAGAGGAGGAGGAGCGAAGAGAGCGAACGGGTGTGGCCATATGGAGGAGGTCAGAGAGATACGGAGGTGTGAGGCTGTGGACGGCTTTGAATGTGTGGAGCAGGATTTTGTATTGAATGCGGTGTGTGATGGGGAGCCAGTGGAGCTGTTGTAAGACGGGTGTGATGTGGTTGGTGGAAGGTGTGTGTGTGATGTGGTTGATGGAAGGTGTGTGTGTGATGTGGTTGGTGGAAGGTGTGTGTGTGATGTGGTTGATGGAAGGTGTGTGTGATGTGGTTGGTGGAAGGTGTGTGTGTGATGTGGTTGGTGGAAGGTGTGTGTGTGATGTGGTTGGTGGAAGGTGTGTGTGTGATGATGCGAGCAGCAGAGTTCTGAACCAGTTGAAGTTTATGGAGAGTTTTTTGTGGGAGACCAAACAGAAGTGAATTGCAATAGTCTAGACGGGAAGTGACGAGGCTGTGCACGAGTACGGCAGTGGACTGTGGAGTGAGGGAGGGTCGGAGTCGATGGATATTGCGGAGGTGGAAGTAGGCGGAGCGAGTGATGCTGTTTATGTGGGAGGCGAAGGAGAGGGTGCTATCGAGGATGACACCCAGACTCTTGACCTGAGCGGAGGGAGAGATGGAGGAGCCATCAATGGGAATGGAGAAATGATTAATCTTGCTTATGGTGGATTTGGTGCCCACAAGGAGAAGTTCAGTTTTATTGCTACTGAGTTTGAGAAAGTTTGAGGTGAACCAGGATTTTATTTCACTGATGCAGTTGACAAGGGAAGAGGGTGGGAGTGTGGAGTTTGGTTTGCCGGAGAGGTAGAGCTGGGCATCATCCGCGTAGCAGTGGAATTGAATGCGGCGTTTCCGGAAAAACAAGTAACAATAACAATAATAGTAATAGTAATAATAATAATAATAATAATAATAATAATAGTAATAATAATAATAATAATAATAGTTTTATTATTGCCATCACACATTATGTCATCACCCACATTTTTTCCCCCAATAAATTCTATGTATTGTTATTGTATGAGTTATGTTAGCATTATACAATGTTTATTTTGTGGTTCTAGTGGTGATATTTGTTATTTATTGAAATGTATAATGTGTATGTGTGTGTCCTGTACTGAGCATTAAAAGAGGCAAGGTTTTGGTGAGCCCACCATCAAGGGGCAATGCCCCCTAGCAACAGGCCCACTCCTCGCTAGCCCTAATCTTTTTATTTATTATTATTATTATTATTATTATTATTATTATTATTATTATTATTATTATTATTATTATTATTATTATTATTATTATTATGTGAGTTCCAAACAACACAGGGAAACGACAGGTCAGAAACCCAGGACCAAACCACGACTGAACCAAGACTAAACCAAGACAGTGGGGTGGGGGGGGTTAACATTGTACCACTATTGCATATAGTATAAGTTCATATTAAAGTGTGTTTTACTGGTTTAATAAGTTCATATTAAAGTGTGTTTTACTGGTTTAATAAGTTCATATTAAAGTGTGTTTTACTGGTTTAATAAGTTCATATTAAAGTGTGTTTTACTGGTTTAATAAGTTCATATTAAAGTGTGTTTTACTGGTTTAATAAGTTCATATTAAAGTGTGTTTTACTGGTTTAATAAGTTCATATTAAAGTGTGTTTTACTGGTTTAATAAGTTCATATTAAAGTGTGTTTTACTGGTTTAATAAGTTCATATTAAAGTGTGTTTTACTGGTTTAATAAGTTCATATTAAAGTGTGTTTTACTGGTTTAATAAGTTCATATTAAAGTGTGTTTTACTGGTTTAATAAGTTCATATTAAAGTGTGTTTTACTGGTTTAATAAGTTCATATTAAAGTGTGTTTTACTGGTTTAATAAGTTCATATTAAAGTGTGTTTTACTGGTTTAATAAGTTCATATTAAAGTGTGTTTTACTGGTTTAATAAGTTCATATTAAAGTGTGTTTTACTGGTTTAATAAGTTCATATTAAAGTGTGTTTTACTGGTTTAATAAGTTCATATTAAAGTGTGTTTTACTGGTTTAATAAGTTCATATTAAAGTGTGTTTTACTGGTTTAATAAGTTCATATTCAAGTGTGTTTTACTGGTTTAATAAGTTCATATTCAAGTGTGTTTTACTGGTTTAATAAGTTCATATTAAAGTGTGTTTTACTGGTTTAATAAGTTCATATTAAAGTGTGTTTTACTGGTTTAATAAGTTCATATTAAAGTGTGTTTTACTGGTTTAATAAGTTCATATTAAAGTGTGTTTTACTGGTTTAATAAGTTCATATTAAAGTGTGTTTTACTGGTTTAATAAGTTCATATTAAAGTGTGTTTTACTGGTTTAATAAGTTCATATTAAAGTGTGTTTTACTGGTTTAATAAAGTTCATATTAAAGTGTGTTTTACTGGTTTAATAAGTTCATATTAAAGTGTGTTTTACTGGTTTAATAAAGTTCATATTAAAGTGTGTTTTACTGGTTTAATAAGTTCATATTAAAGTGTGTTTTACTGGTTTAATAAAGTTCATATTAAAGTGTGTTTTACTGGTTTAATAAGTTCATATTAAAGTGTGTTTTACTGGTTTAATAAGTTCATATTAAAGTGTGTTTTACTGGTTTAATAAGTTCATATTAAAGTGTGTTTTACTGGTTTAATAAGTTCATATTAAAGTGTGTTTTACTGGTTTAATAAGTTCATATTAAAGTGTGTTTTACTGGTTTAATAAGTTCATATTAAAGTGTGTTTTACTGGTTTAATAAAGTTCATATTAAAGTGTGTTTTACTGGTTTAATAAGTTCATATTAAAGTGTGTTTTACTGGTTTAATAAGTTCATATTAAAGTGTGTTTTACTGGTTTAATAAGTTCATATTAAAGTGTGTTTTACTGGTTTAATAAGTTCATATTAAAGTGTGTTTTACTGGTTTAATAAGTTCATATTAAAGTGTGTTTTACTGGTTTTAATAAGTTCATATTAAAGTGTGTTTTACTGGTTTAATAAGTTCATATTAAAGTGTGTTTTACTGGTTTAATAAGTTCATATTAAAGTGTGTTTTACTGGTTTAATAAGTTCATATTAAAGTGTGTTTTACTGGTTTAATAAGTTGATATTAAAGTGTGTTTTACTGGTTTAATAAGTTCATATTAAAGTGTGTTTTACTGGTTTAATAAGTTCATATTAAAGTGTGTTTTACTGGTTTAATAAGTTCATATTCAAGTGTGTTTTACTGGTTTAATAAAGTTCATATTAAAGTGTGTTTTACTGGTTTAATAAGTTCATATTAAAGTGTGTTTTACTGGTTTAATAAGTTCATATTAAAGTGTGTTTTACTGGTTTAATAAGTTCATATTAAAGTGTGTTTTACTGGTTTAATAAGTTCATATTAAAGTGTGTTTTACTGGTTTAATAAGTTCATATTAAAGTGTGTTTTACTGGTTTAATAAGTTCATATTAAAGTGTGTTTTACTGGTTTAATAAGTTCATATTAAAGTGTGTTTTACTGGTTTAATAAAGTTCATATTAAAGTGTGTTTTACTGGTTTAATAAGTTCATATTAAAGTGTGTTTTACTGGTTTAATAAAGTTCATATTAAAGTGTGTTTTACTGGTTTAATAAGTTCATATTAAAGTGTGTTTTACTGGTTTAATAAAGTTCATATTAAAGTGTGTTTTACTGGTTTAATAAGTTCATATTAAAGTGTGTTTTACTGGTTTAATAAGTTCATATTAAAGTGTGTTTTACTGGTTTAATAAGTTCATCTTAAAGTGTGTTTTACTGGTTTAATAAGTTCATATTAAAGTGTGTTTTACTGGTTTAATAAGTTCATATTAAAGTGTGTTTTACTGGTTTAATAAAGTTCATATTAAAGTGTGTTTTACTGGTTTAATAAGTTCATATTAAAGTGTGTTTTACTGGTTTAATAAAGTTCATATTAAAGTGTGTTTTACTGGTTTAATAAGTTCATATTAAAGTGTGTTTTACTGGTTTAATAAAGTTCATATTAAAGTGTGTTTTACTGGTTTAATAAGTTCATATTAAAGTGTGTTTTACTGGTTTAATAAAGTTCATATTAAAGTGTGTTTTACTGGTTTAATAAGTTCATATTAAAGTGTGTTTTACTGGTTTAATAAAGTTCATATTAAAGTGTGTTTTACTGGTTTAATAAGTTCACATTAAAGTGTGTTTTACTGGTTTAATAAGTTCATATTAAAGTGTGTTTTACTGGTTTAATAAAGTTCATATTAAAGTGTGTTTTACTGGTTTAATAAGTTCATATTAAAGTGTGTTTTACTGGTTTAATAAAGTTCATATTAAAGTGTGTTTTACTGGTTTAATAATGTTCATATTAAAGTGTGTTTTACTGGTTTAATAAGTTCATATTAAAGTGTGTTTTACTGGTTTAATAAAGTTCATATTAAAGTGTGTTTCATTGGTGAAATGAGCCCTTTAAAAGTTTGTAAAGATTGTGATGTTTTCTGGTGGGTGGAGGTCACACGCAGGCGTTTTGTGCTAACAAGCTTAAGGGAGGGATTCTTTTTATTTATCTTTTTTTCTCAAACACAGAGGATGGGGAAGAAATGACAGATTCAGTTTTTATTCGGTCTCTGCACTGCAAAAAATGATTTTCTCACAGTTAAACTGACTTGAATTAAGCAGATTCATCTTGAAAGATCAAGTTTAAGATTTTTAAACTTAATAAGATGAGATTTTTTTTACTTGTTTCAAGATATTCATCCTGATTTATCTTATCTCGATATTACAACTTATTCTAAGCACTTTTTATATTAACTCAGTCCAGGTTAAGCCTCTTTAACTTCCTTCTCAAACCAATAAGGGGAAAAATCTTGCCATAAATACTTGAAACTCGTGTTTTCTGCTTAGAACAAGATTCATATTTCGTCTTGTTTTAAGAAAACTTTGTACGTGGAAATTTCTTACTGCACTGGCAGAAAATTTCACTTAAAATAGGACATTTTTACCTCCAAATGTGTATTTTTTTCTTATCTTTCATAGGCCTTTTTTGCTGTGTGGGTTGTTGTTCTGTACAGTGTGTAAATGCCTCAGTCTCAGTCTGTGTCCAGAGTCTCTTGTTCTGCTGAAGTTCAGAGTTCATTTCACTGAAACTAAGGGTCCAAGCTCCTCCTGAAGAACAAGCCCACACCAGAATCCCTCCACTAAACTTTACACTTGGCCCCAAGAACTGTTCTCCTGGAGCCGCCAAACCCACACTCGTCCATCAGATCTGCAGATGGAGACGCTCGGTCCCTCCAGAGAAGCGTCTCCACTGCTCTAGAGTCCAGTGACGCTTTACACCACTGCATCCGACGCTTTCACTGCTCTTGGTGATGTGTGGCCTGGACGCAGCTGCTCGACAGTGGAAACACATGAAGCTCTCTGCTGTTCTGGAGCTCCTCTTAGTTTAGTTTAGTTTAGCCTTTATTTGAAGGTAAATGTACAGACATTAAGCTCATAAAAACAGAGATATTCCGCATCAGATTAGAGTGAAACAGCTTGTTTCTGTCTGCAGTCCCTGATTTACATGAATAAAAATACAAAGCAGTTACACTCAAACAAACTCAGTAAAAGCAGCAGTTCACAGAGTCACTCACAGACATAAGCACATCTCAGTCAACATTATTTACAGGAACATTTGTCTTATAAAAGGCACATTACCGAGCTCCATTTAAACAACTACAAATAACAATAAGTTTTCCTGAAGTCCTCTGAAGGTCACATGAAGCTCTCTGCTGGAACACATGATTCCATTATTTGGATGATGACTGAATACTTTGGCAATATCACAGAGGTTATAAGGAAACAGTGCAAAGATGATCTCATGATTGATAGAAGCACAGGCTTCTTATCTAAGAATATTTGTCCTGCACTTCCCTCTGCAGATAATAAAGAGTTCTTTGTACTGATGGATTCATAAATCTTTATTGTGGCTTGTACATTCTTGAGCCACTGATATCACCAATGCCACTGTTGGAAAAAAAGAACATAAATTACACTTAGACTTGTATAATAATTAATAATTAATGACCTTTAAACACACTTTTATTTTCTTTATTTTAATATTAACTGCTGCACTGCTGCTTTTCCACCAGGCCCAGTGGAACAGCACAAAACAACTGCAGCTCCTGTCAGTCTGCCCCGGGGCAACTGAGCTCCTGTCAGTCTGCCCCGGGACAACTGAGCTCCTGTCAGTCTGCCCCGGGGCAACTGTGCTCCTGTCAGTCTGCCCCGGGGCAACTGTGCTCCTGTCACTCTGCTCTGGGGCAACTGTGCTCCTGTCACTCTGCCCCGGGGCAACTGTGCTCCTGTCACTCTGCCCCGGGGCAACTGTGCTCCTGTCACTCTGCTCTGGGGCAACTGTGCTCCTGTCACTCTGCCCCGGGGCATCTGTGCTCCTGTCACTCTGCCCCTGGGCAACTGTGCTCCTGTCAGAGTGCCCCTGGGCAACTGTGCTCCTGTCAGTCTGCCCCGGGGCATCTGTGCTCCTGTCAGTCTGCCCCGGGGCAACTGTGCTACTGTCACTCTGCCCCTGGGCAACTGTGCTCCTGTCACTCTGCCCTGGGGCAAGTGTGCTCCTGTCAGTCTGCCCCGGGGCAACTGTGGCTACAGCAGTTTATTCCACTGTATAAATGTAATGAATTGTCTCTTATAAAAGCACATGTTCTGTGTGAAAAAGTTACACATTGCAGCTTTATTTTTTCACAGTGAGGCGGATCTCAGGGTCAAAGGTTTCAGGTGTTTCCGTGACATCAGTGATGTTATGAAGAAACATTTTATATGAATGATAAATGAAGTTATAAACATGATAAAGCACAATATAACACAGTATCTACCACTGCATGACATCACAAGGTGAAACAGAGCATTTGGAGCGTTGGAGATGTTGACAGACGAATAATAAAGAGTTACTCAAACATGTGAATGAAACAAACACTGAAGCTTTTTTTTTTAAAGGATTAGAACAGACAGAAAATGTTAAAGCTCCAAACGCTCATTACACAGTTTTAATTCACTTTTGAAATCGTAACTTCATGACATCAGCTGTGTATAAAAGTCCTGCTTTAGTCCTGGTTTAGTCCTGGTTTAGCCCTGGTTTAGTCCTGGTTTAGTCCTGGTTTAGTCCTGGTTTAGTCCTGGTTTAGTCCTGGTTTAGTCCTGGTTTAGACCTGGTTTAGTCCTGGTTTAGTCCTGGTTTAGTCCTGGTTTAGTCCTGGTTTAGTCCTGGTTTAGACCTGGTTCAGTCCTGGTTCAGCCCTGGTTCTGTCCTGTTTTAGTCCTGGTTTAGTCCAGGTTTAGTCCTGGTTTAGTCCTGGTTTAGTCCAGGTTTGGTCCTGGTTTAGTCCTGGTTTAGTCCTGGTTTAGTCCTGGTTTAGTCCTGGTTTAGTCCTGGTTCAGTCCTGGTTTAGTCCTGGTTCAGTCCTGGTTTAGTCCTGGTTTAGTCCTGGTTTAGTCCTGGTTTAGCCCTGGTTTAGTCCTGGTTTAGCCCTGGTTTAGTCCAGGTTTAGTCCTGGTTTAGTCCTGGTTTAGTCCAGGTTTGGTCCTGGTTTAGTCCTGGTTTAGTCCTGGTTTAGTCCTGGTTTAGCCCTGGTTTAGTCCTGGTTTAGTCCTGGTTTAGCCCTGGTTCAGTCCTGGTTTAGTCCTGGTTTAGTCCTGGTTTAGTCCTGGTTTAGCCCTGGTTTAGTCCTGGTTTAGCCCTGGTTTAGTCCTGGTTTAGTCCTGGTTTAGTCCTGGTTTAGCCCTGGTTTAGTCCTGGTTTAGTCCTGGTTTAGTCCTGGTTTAGTCCTGGTTTAGCCCTGGTTTAGTCCTGGTTTAGTCCTGGTTTAGTCCTGGTTTAGCCCTGGTTTAGTCCTGGTTTAGCCCTGGTTTAGTCCTGGTTTAGTCCTGGTTTAGTCCTGGTTTAGTCCTGGTTTAGTCCTGGTTTAGCCCTGGTTTAGTCCTGGTTTAGTCCTGGTTTAGTCCCGGTTTAGTCCCGGTTTAGACCCGGTTTAGACCTGGTTTAGTCCTGGTTTAGTCCTGGTTTAGTCCTGGTTTAGTCCTTGTTTAGTCCTGGTTTAGTCCTTGTTTAGTCCTGGTTTAGTCCTGGTTTAGTCCTGGTTTAGCCCTGGTTTAGTCCTGGTTTAGTCCTGGTTTAGTCCTTGTTTAGTCCTGGTTTAGTCCTGGTTTAGTCCTGGTTTAGTCCTGGTTTAGTCCTGGTTTAGTCCTTGTTTAGTCCTGGTTTAGCCCTGGTTTAGTCCTGGTTTAGTCCTGGTTTAGTCCTGGTTTAGTCCTGGTTTAGTCCTGGTTTAGTCCTGGTTTAGTCCTGGTTCAGTCCTGTGCTTCATCCCTCTTCACTTCTCTGAGTCCAACTGATTTTTCACATTTTTCAGTCCTGAAATGGTGAAAAATCCGTGGCCTTTTTCCTGATATTAGTTTCGTTTCCCACTAAACCCGCGGCGACTCCTCGGCTGCGGCGCCTCATCGGGTCGAGATAAGAAGCGCCGACGGTTTGAGTTTCCTTTGTTAGAAAAGACGTCGTCACTTTTCCGCCCACACAGTGAACGTGTGTGAAGGGCAAAGGAAACACGAGGAAACACGTTCAGATCCAACAGAAACACAGAATTTTCAGTCGGGACGTAAAAATAACGTAAATCTGCTGATATCGTATCGTCAGAGAACAGAAGAACAAATGAAAGAAAGAAAGAAAAAGACAAAGGAATGAAAGAACGAATAAATGAAAAAGAGAACGAAAAAGAACAGAAGAAAGACCGACCGAACGAAAGAACAAACAAATGAGGGAAAGAAAGGAAGAAAGAACAAAAAAGAACAGAAGAAATAAAGAAAGAACGATGGAAAGAACGAAAGAAAAAAGAAAAAAGAAAAAAGAAGAGGATTGAAATAACAGAAGAAAGAAAATGAAAAAGAACAGAAAAACGAAAAAGAACAAAAAATAAAGAAAGAAAGAACGAACAAATGAAGGAAAGAAAGGATGGAAAAGAAGAGAAGAACAATAGAAAGAATGAAAAATAAAGAAAGAAAGAACGAACAAACGGAAAGAAAAAACAAAAAAGAACAGAAGAAATAAAGAAAGAGGGAGGAAAGAACGGACGAAAAAGAACAGAAGAACGAAAGAAAGAATGAAAAATAAAGAAAGAATGAAATAAAGAACAAAAAAGAAGAAAGAACGAACAAATGAAGGAAAGAAAAGATGAAAAAGAACAGAAGAACGAACAAAAGAACAAACAAACGAGGGAAAGAAAGGAAGAAAAACAAAGGAGGAATGAGCAAAGGAAGGAACAAACAAACGAAAGAAAGAACGAAAGTAAGAAAGGACAAAAAAGAACAGAAGAAAGAACAAACAAAGGAAAGAAAGGAAGAAAAAGAAAGAACAAATGAACAAAAGAAGGAACAAACAAACGAAAGAAAGAAAGAAAGTAAGAAAGAACAGAAGAAAGAAAGAAACAATGAAAAATAAAGAAAGAACGAAGGAACAAATGGAAAGAGAGAAAGAAGGAAAAAGAAGAGAAAAAAGAAAGGAAAGTCTGGTCCAGAGAGATGTGGACGCGGTTCAGTCCTTTAAGAGCGTTTGGAAAGAGGAAAGTTTCGTTTGTGCTGCTCTGGTGGAGGCGCCGAAAAATCACCCGAAAAATGTAAATGTTTGAAAAGAGAAAGAGGCGAGATTAAAGGTTCAGCACCTCTGCTCCAACGGGAGGTTCACCGTCCACAGAGAAAAACCCTGATGTTTAACCCTGAAGACGACATCGTCCACGACTCAGAGCAACATGTTTCTATAACCAGAACTTTGTAAGTGTAAAAGACAGAAACGTCCTTTTCCCCTCTGAAAGTGCAGACATAGAGGTTTCCGTACATTTCTGCGGCTTTATCCTACGTCACACTCACGCTGTGTGATGACGGGAGCAAAACGAGTGTCCAATAGGAACTTTGTTTTCCCCAAACTCATGCGCTCCGTCCATTTTGATCGAGCCAAACTTTGCCAAAGAGTGAAGTGAGTCAAGATGGTCGACTCCTCTGACTGTGTGTGTTTATAACGAGGGAAAAAGTCGCTCTAAGTGGAGTTAATTCTCACACACATGGAAAATGACACATCTTGGTGTGTGTAATTGTGCATCTCTTTCTATTTTTATTTAAAGGTTTATTTCAGTCCAAATGAACAAATCCAAATGTAATTTCCACCCTGGAAATGCAGAAGTGCTGTGGCTCTGGCCCTGGACCTGACAGGAGCTGTTTCCAGGACTGGACCAGGAAAGTCATGGAGCCACTGCACTTTTTTTGTTTTTAGGGCAATAAGGAGATTTTTAATTTACTTACAGACTTGAGATTTTGCATTTTTGCAGCTCAGGCCCTAAATTAAGCATTTTTTATGCCCAAAAAGTTGTTTCTACATGTTTGCTGTGGGTTTTGTATCAAAGAGTGTGAATTTTATTCTCTATTTCTGGTCCTGTAGCTTTTCTCACAGCCTCATGACACAACTACAGCAGCAGATTGTGAAATAACAGGTTGGACTGAACAAAAGGAGGTAGAACACTTCATTAGGGGTAAAAGGGGCAGTTTGAAAAGTGAAATTAAGACAAAAATCCAGGCGAGGAGAAATGTACTAAAATAAGCCTTATGTCTTCAGAGGTTCTGTTCATGTAGAATTATTGTTTCCTTGGGTTCAGTCTGATCACTGCCCCAGTTTAACCCACACAAGTCGTCTCCTTTTCAGAGCTGTTCAGATCAGTGCTGTCGTGTGTTTTACCTCATGTTGAGTTCATGACGTTTGTCGACTGTTTCGGTTTTGCCGTTCAGGGACAGAAGGTTTTGATTTCTTTACTTCTTTGTAATTTTGTGCACAGCTGCTTTAATAAATCCAGACTCTTTGATTTAAGACAACTTTTCTCCAGTTTTATTCTTCTCAGATTTACAAAAATCACAACATTGCTGAGCTGTTAAACAAAATTAAATCTAATTTCTAACGTATAAAGAGAAGTTTACTCATTATAAATTGTATTAGGGGATAAGTGCTTGTGCTTCTTTGCTCTGTTTTGTTTCGTTTTATTTTATTCGGCTCAAATAAACACTGATGATGATCCATATCTTTCTGTCCCACTCAGCTCCAGGCACTTGGAATAAGTTACAAAAAGGCCTTAAATTAAAAGTCGTAGCGTCTCTTCATAAGTTTAAGGAAATTGTAAAAAGTGGTGAGTGAAAACTGCTCATGTTCTGCTTGGGAGAGTTGTGCTTTTTCTGATGTGATTCTTAAATAAAAGTGAATAAAAATAATAATAAATACATGTGGTACCATGAGTTTCATATTCATGTCGTGAGGTTTGGATCTCGTGAAACTCGTGCTGATAATAAATAATAAAGAGTTATAATAATAATAATAATAATAATAATAATAATAATAATAATAATAAAGAGTCAAAGGTGTAAATGTGGTGAGACTTAAACAGTGAAACGAAACACAGCCGCAGCTCCGTGTTTGCCCCGTTTCCGGGCTCCGGGCGCGTGTTCGTCTGCGGAAAGTCATAAAGTTTATGACGAGAGTCCGGGTGGCGGCGGGATGCGTGGGAGGGGCAGGTGAGGGGCAGGTGAGGGGTAGGTGAGGGGCAGGTGAGGGGCAGGGGAGGGGCAGGTGCTTATAGGCTTATATAAGAGAACACATCCGGGCAGAGACGCTCACATCGCTCCGGCATCAGCTGAATCCACGTCGGCTCACGGCAGCAGGTATGAGACGCACGGTTACGTCACCGTTACCTGGCAACCACGACGTTAACGAAGGACAAAATGACTAAATCGGGCTTATTTAGTGAAAAGGGGGCGTGGAGCGTCAGGAAACGTCCTCCCTCGTGCCGGAGCTCGTCGTTCACCTGGGCTTTTTCCCACAAAATGTCACTGGACCCGTGTGAAACTCCGGATTATTCTGACCGTTTTTAATCTCCGGATGACGACATACGCATCACTTTATCGCTTAAAACAAAAATGCAGATTTGTGTTTTAATACGGGGAGTTCTTGTTACTCTTTGGTTACTGAAATGCCAAAGAAATTCGGATTCTGATTCAGTAGTTTGGGTTAAGCGGACCGTGTTCCCTGGAGGATTGTCGTGTTTGAAGTTTAAGAAAAAGGGGCAGTGGTTGATCCCTAAAATCTGTTCTTTCTTTCGTTCACTTGTTCTTTTTTCATTCTTTCTGGCTTTCGTTCGTTCTTTCATTTGTTCCTTTAGTTCTTTCTTTTATGTCATGTCTTTCTTTCGTTTGTTTTTCCTTCTTTTCCGTTAAATAAAACCACGGCTGTGTGAAACAACCCTCCCGGATCATCACCGGCATCATCGACACCGGCAGTATTCGGATTCATCTGCAGCGGTGACGCCGAATCCAAAGATTTAACCTTCCCGGACAAACACGGTTATTAGCGAGACGAACAGTATGTCATATTTTTGCAGACTTAAAACCGCGTGTGACCCGGACGAACCTGCTCCCGTCCACGGTTTTGTCGCTGTTCACTTAGGAAAAAAAACACGTTTTATTTGGCTCGCTCTGATTTTCGCCGTGAACCCGTCAGTCGGTTCGAGATCAGGTGCGGGGAACTGCCGCCGGCGCAGTTCTGTCGGCCCGAAGACGCTACGTGGGACTATTCACGTGTGTAATAAAAAATAACAAACTGGGACATCCGCATTTTTTTTTTGGGCGGTTGGTAATAATAAAATTGTAAAACGAGTGCGTAATTAAGGAAAACTGTTCTGCGAATTTATGACTTCTTTGTGTTTTGGTCATTTTTAAGCAGCTTTTCTGTATTTTACCTAAACAAACGACAATTTATGCTGTTTCCAGGACTGGACCAGGAAAGTCATGGAGCCACTGCACTTTTTTTGTTTTTAGGGCAATAAGGAGATTTTTTATTTACTTACAGACTTGAGATTTTGCATTTTTGTAGCTCAGGCCCTAAATTAAGCATTTTTTATGTCCAAAAAGTTGTTTCTACATGTTTGCTGTGTGTTTTGTATAAAAGAGTGAATTTTATTTTCTGTTTTTTTTCATCTCTATTTCTGGTCCTGTAGCTTTTCTCACAGCCTCATGACACAACTACAGCAGCAGATTGTGAAATAACAGGTTGGACTGAACAAAAGGAGGTAGAACACTTCATTAGGGGTAAAAGGGGCAGTTTGAAAAACAAAATGAAGAACAACATCCAGGCGAGGAGAAATGTACTAAAACTGCCCTCAGGTCTTCAGGGGTTAATATGTTTTTTTTGTTTTTTTACAGGACAATTCTTCTCTCTGCACTTTCGTCAGGACTTTGTGTTTGACCGTTTTCCCGCTGCGCCGCCATGCACCTGCCGGTCCCTGCCGCCCTCCTCTGCCTCCTCTGTGCAGGTGCGTCGCTCGGACACTTTACGAACGTACACGAGACCACACGAGTGAACCGCGACTGACCAGACTGACCAGACTGACCAGTTTGTCGGTATAGTCAACGTTCCCTGGGGGTGTGACGCTAACCGGGGGCACTGCTCTGTCTGAGGCTCTGTCAGACTTTAACCTGAGCTTTGTTTTAACGCGATCGGACCAGAAAGAACAACAGCAGGTTGGTTCCAGGCCTCCGCTCCGACGCCGGCGTCTGTCTGTGGGAGTCGTGTGTCCGTTTGTTCTCACACGTCCTGCACTCCCACATTTCCCCCGTGGTCCGAGCGGCGCCACATTCGCTTTTCCCCACATCCGACATCCGACATGTGATTATTAAGTTTGGACTGAGCTCTTTCCAGGACCAGATTTACACGGACTGGAGGTGTAGGCCTGGTTTAGTCCTGGATAAATCCTGTTTTAGACCTGGTTTAGTCCTGGATAAATCCTGTTTTAGACCTGGTTTAGTCCTCTTTTAGTCCTGGTTTAGTCCTGGATAAATCCTGTTTTAGACCTGGTTTAGTCCTGGTTTAGACCTGGTTTAAACCTGGTTTAGTCCTGGTTTAGACCTGGTTTAGTCCTGGATAAATCCTGTTTTAGACCTGGTTTTAGTCCTGATTTTGTCCTGGTTAAGTTTTAGACCTGGTTTAGAACTGGTTTAAACCTGGTTTAGTCCTGGTTTAGACCTGGTTTAGTCCTGTTTTAGACCTGGTTTTAGTCCTGTTATAGATCTGGTTTAGTCCTGGTTTAGACCTGGTTTAGTCCTGTTTTAGTCCTGGTTTAGTCCTGGTTTAGACCTGGTTTGAGTCCTGATTTTAGTCCTGGTTTAAAATCAGGTCTATGCCAGGACTAAACCAGGTCTAAATCAGGACTAAATTAGGACTAAAAGCAGGTCTAAACCAGGTCTAAACCAGGTCTAAATCAGGACAAAATCAGGACTAAAACCAGGTCTAAACCAGGTCTAAATCAGGACTAAATTCGGACTAAAAGCAGGTCTAAACCAGGTCTAAACCAGGTCTAAATCAGGACAAAATCAGGACTAAAACCAGGTCTAAACCAGGTCTAAATCAGGTCTAAATCAGGACTAAAAGCAGGACTAAACCAGGTCTAACTCAGGACTAAATCAGGACTAAAAGCAGGTCTAAACCAGGTCTAAATCAGGACTAAATTAGGAATAAAAGCAGGTCTAAACCAGGTCTAAACCAGGTCTAAATCAGGACTAAATTAGGACTAAAAGCAGGTCTAAACCAGGTCTAAACCAGGTCTAAATCAGGACTAAATTAGGACTAAAAGCAGGTCTAAACCAGGTCTAAACCAGGTCTAAATCAGGACTAAATCAGGACTAAAAGCAGGTCTAAACCAGGTCTAAACCAGGTCTAAATCAGGACTAAATTAGGACTAAAAACAGGTCTAAACCAGGTCTAAATCAGGACTAAATTAGGAGTAAAAGCAGGTCTAAACCAGGTCTAAACCAGGTCTAAATCAGGACTAAATCAGGACTAAAAGCAGGTCTAAACCAGGTCTAAACCAGGTCTAAATCAGGACTAAATCAGGACTAAAAGCAGGTCTAAACCAGGTCTAAATCAGGACTAAATCAGGACTAAAAGCAGGTCTAAAGCAGGTCTAAACCAGGTCTAAATCAGGACTAAATCAGGACTAAAAGCAGGTCTAAACCAGGTCTAAACCAGGTCTAAATCAGGACTAAATTAGGACTAAAAGCAGGTCTAAACCAGGTCTAAACCAGGTCTAAATCAGGACTAAATTAGGACTAAAAGCAGGTCTAAACCAGGTCTAAACCAGGTCTAAATCAGGACTAAATCAGGACTAAAAGCAGGTCTAAACCAGGTCTAAATCAGGTCTAAATCAGGACTAAATCAGGACTAAAAGCAGGTCTAAACCAGGTCTAAACCAGGTCTAAATCAGGACTAAATCAGGACTAAAAGCAGGTCTAAACCAGGTCTAAATCAGGTCTAAATCAGGACTAAATCAGGACTAAAAGCAGGTCTAAACCAACCCACCTCCTCGCTACCTCATGAGTAAATTGTCGGAATGGGATGTAAAAAGTGTCGGAATGGGGGGGATGTCGGAATAGCGGGGACATCACACTGGGGGTGTTCTGCCTGTATGTTTGTGATGTAGCGTTCAACAGTTACCATGGTGACGCAATAAAATAAATAAATAAATTTAAAAAGCACAAAAAGTGATTTAGAGTGCACATCTGTCAGGAGAACGTCCGTCCGAGCGTTTTAGGAGTTTGATTTTAAACTAAAAGGCGAGGGCGACGCACTGAAAAACTGTTAGCAATGCTAATGCTAATGCTAGTGCTAATGCGAGTGCTAGTGCTAATGCAAGTGCTAATGCAAGTGCTAATGCTAATGCGAGTGCTAATGCAAGTGCTAATGCGAGTGCTAACGCAAGTGCTAATGCTAGTGCTAATGCGAGTGCTAATGCTAGCTTTTGACTGCTATGTTATGACTTGTTTAACAGCACAGATCAGATCACCTGTTGTAGCTCAGAGAGTTCAGTTCTTCCCGTTCGGATTGTGTTAAAACAAAACTCAGATTAAAGTCTCGAAACTTGAGTAACAGAGGTTCAGACAGAGCAGTGCCTACAGTTAGCATCACACCCCCGGGGAATGAGAGAGAAAGGGAAGTACACCAACCCCTGTATCGTTTGTTCATTCGTTTGTCAATATAAAACCAAAAGTAAGGAAACGAAATAACAACGGACGTTTCCCGTTTCCAGTTTTGATTCAGATTTCCGAGGATCTTAACACCGAACTGTCGTAGCGCGTTAGAAATCTGAGCCTGAGATTTTCTGTCCTCAAAAAGCTTTTTAATCATATGATAATGATCCTTAAGTCCAGCGGCCGTGCGGTTTGTTTTGCTGTTTTTTTTTTCATTATTTGTCTCCAAAACCAAAATGAAAAAACTGATAACGAGTCGTTTTTCAGCGTTTGATTTTGTGCTTAAATGAAAAATAGAAAAAACGGAGAAAAGCCATTTTCTGTTTTGTCGCACACGTACGTTTGTCACACACGTTTTGTCGCGGCGTGCGGGAGGAGGCGCATACGGTCTATGGGTTCACACAGCGTACCCGTCTACACGTGCACCAAAACCGGAAAAAGACGTCTGCCACACATCGATTATCAGTTTTAAGTGGCTTTTAAAAAAAATATTTTTAATAATTCAGGTCGATTTTTGTGAAAAATTAAAGAAATGTATAGGCTAATTCCGTTTCACGCTAACGATTCCGCTTCGCGCTGACTATTCCGCGTTTTCTGTCGTTTTCCACGATTGTGGAAAATCACTGGCCCTACTTAGGCTACTTAACTTATTAACTTATATGTTTGACGACAGGACGGCAGTTTCCAGTTCTGCGTCTGATGCACGTCTTTTACGCCGGAGTTGGTGTTGAATACAGAATCTTCTCACCAACTTTTCCGAGGATGTTTTAATACCGAACTGTGGCAGCGTGTTAAATCTCAGCGTTTTTCCATCCTCAAAAAGCTGTTTAATCATCTGATATTGATCCTCCAGTCCAGCAGCCGTGAGGTTTGTTTGTCATATCGTTGTGTCTGTGCTCCGAGTAAAGGTTCATTTCCGGTTTACGCAACTTGCTCAAGGATCAAAATTGGACAAAACAGGAAACGGCTATTCTCGAAAACTGAATAAAAACAGTCATTCTCTGTTTTTTTTATTTTGGTTCTGGAGACAAATAATGAAGTTTTTTTTCCGTGTTCTTATTTTTGGTTTTATATTGAAAAACGAATGACACAAATGACTATAACGCCTGTCTCCTGCTTTACAGTTCTGCGTGGAGCTCAGACTACGACCATAAAACCGCCCACAGCCCTGCCCACAACCCCGCCCACAGCCACAACTTCGACCACACCCATGCCCACAACCCCGTCCACAACCGTAAACCCGGCCACAACCACAGCCACGTCCCCAACCGCGAGCACAACCATGACCACAACCACGACCAAAACTGAGGTAACCGGGACCACGCCCAACGCCACGGCGGCGCCCAGCGGAGGCCTGTCGGATGGGGCCATCGCGGGGATCGTCATCGGGAGCATCGCCGGAGCGGGGCTGCTCGGTGAGTACGCCGCCGCGGTCGGGTGGACGTAGCCAACCCGCTCGCCGCCGCGTTCCCGACAGGAAGTGGAAGTGAGCACGGGTTCGGTTTGCGTGTAAGAGCCTCTGTCTGAACCTGCTGCTGTCAGGATCCTCACTCGGACACCTGCGTGAAGTCGCCCCATCAAACGCAAACCTACAAAAACTATGTCAATCGTTTGTGCTTCGTTTGTGCTGCAAAAAGTTTTGTTTGTGCGATTCTGGTTCTTCAGATATTCACAGTTTTATTTTGGTCGATGACGTCGTCCAGAACCTCAGAATGTGAAACAGCCTCAAAACTTCACTAGTTTTGTGGAGTTTGTCGCCGTCAGCTGAGCGGAAATGACGTCCTATAATTATCACAGAAATAATAATGAATCATTTTAGAAATAAACTCACACAAATGAAAATTGTCACAGCACAAAACAGCACAAACCAAATATAAACATTTTCTATAATTTTCTTCCTGTTTTGAGGCTGTTTCACATTCTGAGGTTCTGGACGACGTCATCGACCAAAATAAAACTGTGAATATCTGAAGAACCAGAATCGCACAAACGAAACTTTTTCCAGCACAAATGAAGCACAAATGATTGACTCCATTTTGGGCGTTTTCGAGCATTTTTCTTCTTCCTGTGGGTCTGACCCCAGTTTGACCTGTAAAAGAATCGTTCATTTCTCCAAAACTGAAGAAGCACAAACGAAACACAAACGATTGACATAGTTTTTGTGTAGGTTTGCGTTTGATGGGGACCAACTTCACGGAGGTCACTCTGACCAAGAACGTTGGTCTGAACACGTCTACACGGTTCTGGGGTTTTCACTTCAACATTTTGTCCCGAAATCAAGATCTGAACACTGATTGACCAGAAGTGCCGTGATACAGGTTTCGCGGAATTTCTGGTTAATGGTCATGAATAAAAAGTAACTTCATTCATTCAGACTGATTCCAGAATTAAAATTAAAAATCAATTTCATGATGTCGATATTGGGATAAATAGATTCGTGCAGTTTGAATGTGAGACGTGATATGTGAACATCTGTAGCATTAAAACTGCACAAATCTATCTGTCTATGCCAATATCGACATCATGAAATCGATTTTTAAGTTCGATTGTAGAATCAGAGTGAACAAGTTCCTTCTGTTTTCTCCAGGACCATAACGTTAGTGTTGCTCAGTCATTTTTTTCCTTTAAGTTTTCGTCTTCCCTCGATCATTGTGGATAAATTCTTCATGAAGAATGTTTTTCCTTTGTGGACCTTGTTGGTTGAAGATTTGGTGATGGGGCAGATTTGGGAAACTGGTGGAGAATAGACCTTTTTTTTTATTATGGCAGGAAGTGGCTTGCGCTGTTGTGGATTTCTAAATCTATTGTGGATTTCTAAAAATAAAACTGAAGAAGAGTTGTCTTCGATAAAAGAGCATGGATTTTTTGAAATAACTGCCACAATCAGAGGAAAATGAAAAACAAAACGTTCTGTCCCTCACGCGAGGTCCATCTCTCCCTATTCTGACAGGGAGACACAAAAACAGGCTTCTTTTGCAGTTCACAAACGTCATCGAACCAACATGAGGTAATACAGACGACAGAAAGGATCTAAACCACCAAACAACTCGTCTGGGCCAAGGGTCTCAAAGGGTGTGGCTGTAAATACCGATATTCTAGATAATGAGAAAGAACAAAGCAACAGCTCGTTGTTTTAACCATGATGGATAAAGACAGAGCCTGGTGACCTGAGATACAGAAATGATGTAACAGTTGTGAGTTTGCAGCCCTCTAAACCCATAAAATACATTCTTTAGATTAAACAGGCCATGGCAGATAACAAAGGAAGGTTAATGGTTTTTTGATGGAAAAAGTCTACAAAAGTATCTGGGGTGTTCTCTACCAGCCTGACTTCCTTCCGTCAGGATTGCGGACGTGTTGGACATCACCAAGTCCAAATCGTCAACCAGCAATGTCGACGAAGGTGCTGCCTCTCTTGATACAGAACTTCGCCGCACTCTCGTCTCGTCTTATGGCTCGAATCCACTGTTTTTCTTTGCTCCAGATCCGTTAGAATAGAATGAAACGAGAGATATGGCTGTTTTTGTGCACCACAAGAACAACCAGGAACGCAACAAAAAACAAGCCATTTTTCCACCTGGCACTTCGCGCTCAATACAGCGAAGTTGGGCAACGCTACATTGCGGCACTTCCTGCCGTTGTGAAAAAGGTCCAGACCCAGTCTAAACCAGGTCTAAACCAGGTCTAAACCAGGTCTAAACCAGGTCTAAACCAGGTGGAAACCAGGTCTAAACCAGGTCTAAACCAGGTCTAAACCAGGTCTAAACCAGGTGGAAACCAGGTCTAAACCAGGTCTAAACCAGGTCTAAACCAGGTGGAAACCAGGTCTAAACCAGGTCTAAACCAGGTGGAAACCAGTTCTAAACCAGGTCTAAACCAGGTCTAAGCCAGGTCTAAACCAGGTGGAAACCAGGTCTAAACCAGGTCTAAACCAGGTCTAAACCAGGTGGAAACCAGGTGGAAACCAGGTCTAAACCAGGTCTAAACCAGGTGGAAACCAGTTCTAAACCAGGTCTAAACCAGGCCTAAACCAGGCCTAAACCAGGTCTAAACCAGGTGGAAACCAGGTCTAAACCAGGTGGAAACCAGGTCTAAACCAGGTGGAAACCAGGCCTAAACCAGGTCTAAACCAGGTCTAAACCAGGCCTAAACCAGGTCTAAACCAGGTCTAAACCAGGCCTAAACCAGGCCTAAACCAGGTCTAAACCAGGTCAAAACCAGACTGAATGTTGGTCTGAACCCGCTCTACATGTTCCTGGGGTTTTTCTTTCAGAATGTTGTCCATAAATCCAGATCTGAACATTAATAACGGACCAATCAGGCGCCTTCTTTCCCCGAGGTCCCTCCCGCTGCCGTTAGCAACAGGTTTGATTGACAGCGTTGCAAAGCTTCTGCTCCCTGTTAAACCAGCTTCGATATACTGTGATGCTCCACGATATTATTGTGGCACCTTTGATGAAACGATATCACCAGATTTACGTTATCGTTACATCCCTAATACGTGACGAATGTAACTGAAACTCCACTCTGAAGAAGCCGCTCTGTCTGGGCGGCATTTCTGAAGAGGGAGTTTATGGATCTGTTTGCGTGAAGACATTTTCCGTCAATATTCCCGTGACGAGGTGATGGGTTAATATTAAACTCCAGATCTGCTTTGGAAAAGGGCGCAGCAGGAATCTGACCTCTGTCCTCCCGCCTCATGGCTTTTTATAGTTTAGTTTATGGTCATGTTGTTCTAATGTAGTTTCCTCATCACAAACATACAAACATCTCAAACCGAAAACACCCTGTTCCACCTTGTGACGTCATGCGGTGATACAGGAAGTGCTCCACTGTGTTTTCAAGCTGCAAACATTCATTTGGATCATTTCAGAATTGACAAATCTCCACTGAACTAAAGGTAAAAGGAGCTGTGCGCCTGAAAACTGCCGCTTCATGATGACATCACGAGGTTTGGAGCTCTGGAGATGTTACTCAAACATGTGTGAATGAAACAAACACAACTCCAGGTCTGTTTGTGAGGAGGGAACAGCGTGAGGACATGGATTAACTTTGAGGTTTATAGGATTCAGAGCTAAAACTTGTCAAACTCTTGGGACAGTTTTTCAAGTTCATTTATTTTTTTGACAGAAAAAACATTGATCTTTGCGCCAGTTATAATTTGGATCTTTTAAATCAGAATATTGATCTAAAACGTGACTGTGAACGTCAGGACAAAGCACCGCAGGCTGTGGATCTCTGCACATCACACTGGAGCGTTTTTTGTTTTTTTTTACATTTGGACCAAAACGACGATGCACCGCTGCCCAAATCCCACGAGTATCACTAGCCCCCGAAGACCTGAGGGCAATTTTAGCACATTTCTCCTCGCCTGGATTTTTTCTTAATTTCACTTTTCAAACTGCCCCTTTTACCCCTAATGAAGTGTTCTACCTCCTTTTGTTCAGTCCAACCTGTTATTTCACAATCTGCTGCTGTAGTTGTGTCATGAGGCTGTGAGAAAAGCTACAGGACCAGAAATAGAGATGAAAAAAAAAAGAAAAGAAAATTCACTCTTTTATACAAAACACACAGCAAACAATCCTTAATTTCATTTTAAAAATGGTTAATTCAGGGCTTTAACTAAAAAAATGCAAAATATCGAGTCTGTAAGTGAATAAAAAATCTCTGTAATGCATCTACTGTCAGCCGATCTTTTCAGGCCTTTTGAACCACATCGCTTTTGTTTCTGGTTCTGATATTGTCATATTTTAGTTATGGGATTCGGACATCGTAATCGTGCGGTTGTTGGACGTCCCAACAGCAGAAAACGGCTCGAGAAATGGGCTCCGGAAGTTTGTGAACTCTGTAACTGCAAAAGGGAATCAGATCTGTGTGACTGCAAACCTCCGTTCAGACTGTTTCCCTTCCCAACGGAACTGAAAAATAGGGAAACGCGACGGCGACGGGCAGGACTGACACACAGGACGGACGAAAAAGGTCAAAGAAATCATCCCGAGTCTGAGGCGAACATTTTGTATGTGGAGCAACAACAAAGCAAAATCCTGATCCCTCGATCAGCCTTGGTTACAAATGTTCGACTCTTGCTTTAGCAAACAGTTCCTGCGCATTTGGTTCTATTTTGATCCCCAAGGCAGCAAATACCCGAGCAACGAGTTCGGCTTTTCCGCCAGTAATTTTCAAGTGTCTTTTTCTGAGGTAATTTTCCAGAGCATCGACTTTCCAGGTCCAAACTTCAGCGACGCTCATGAATGTCGGTTCTTCGCCTTCAGACTCAGTGACAGTTGCTCCGACTCGGGTTCTGACGGCTCATTTTTCCATAAAGAAAGAAAAGTTGAGGTCTTAAACTTATCAAAGAATAACGTAACTTATTTGATCTCGATATTAAGATGTTGAAACCAGAAAACAACAGCGATATGGTTCAAAAGACTTGAAAACAGCAACACTTTTACAGTAGACGCTTCCACTGGGAAATGAAACATACCGGTTTGATGGTCACTTTTTCGGAGGGCCCTTCCCGGTTTGCATTGCACGATAATCGGAAGTTTGAAATTCGGGATGCTTTTATTCCTTCACCACAGACAAATGTAACACCTTCCGCTCTTTCTTCCCCTCCAAATTCCACAACATCCACCAGCAACTTTCTGCCTTCACTCTTCCCAGGTCCGACTCTCAACCTGTCCTGCCCGATACCTCACAAAACTGCCCGTCCTCCTTATCACCCATCTAAACCTCTGATCTCACGGAATACCTCAGCAAGAGCAAACTGTTCCCATCCCCGCTCCCCTGGTCAAAACATGTCTCCGCTGGCTCAGCCCACTCATCCTGGACATTATAAACTCATCGCTCACCTCTGAAACTGTTCCCCCTTTTCAAGCTCGCTGCAGTCACCCTGACACTCGAAACACCCGGTCTGGATCCTGACGAGCCAAACAACTCCCGCCACATCTCACACCTCACGTTCCTATCCAAAATCCTTGAACATTTCGTGTCCACTGAGCTTTGCGATTACCTTTGCACCAATCAGGTGTATGAATCCTTCCGGTCTTGTTTTCAGAAACAGCCCTCATCAAAGTTACAAATGACTCCGGATCCCTCTCTATCCTTAAAATTAAGGATGTATATATTCATAGCAGCCTATCCCGGCATCCCAGTTTGTCCCGAAAATAACTTGAAACCACCCTCCCAACCCCAATCTGTTCACTTCCAGACATAAGACAACTAGGGGGCTCCCGATTGAGACTGATCCCCCACCCTGAGTCTCAACCCAGCCAATAATCGTCTCCAGATAATGAACTCTTTTCTCTTCGCACGTGTGTCGTTGCTGTGGTCTTTGCCAGTGAACAGGTCTTAATTTGTGTCCTTTTTTGAGGCTGTGGAAAAGTCTGTCTCAGTCTTTAGTCATTTGCTTTTGATTCACATTTTATAGAATCACACAGACTTTTCCTCAGCCTCAGGTCGATTCTCTTCTCTAGTTTTGTGGAGTTTGTCTCCGTCAGCTGAGCAGAAATGACGTCCTATAATTACCACAGAAATAACAATTAATAATTTTAGAAATAAACTCGCACAAATGAAACTTTTTGCAGCACAAAACAGCAGAAACGTTTGACATAGTTTTTGTGTAGGTTTGCGTTTGATGGGGCGACTTCACGCAGGTATTGTGGGTGTAAACTCATGTGTGTGTTTGTCCTGCAGGGGGCGGTGTGTACGGCCTGCTGAAGTACACCGGGAAAATATAACTCCGGCTCCGAACTTCGCACATGGAACGACACACGTCCGGACGAGTGCGGAGAGTCTGCATGAAGCTGCGGTCTGATGGGCCCACACACACACACACACACACACACACACACACACACACACACACACACACACACACACACACACACACACACACACACACACACACACACACACACATACACACACACACACACACACACACACACACATACACATACACACACACACACACACACACACACACACACACACACACACACACACACACACACACACACACACACACACACGGGCCTACAGGATGACTGTCAATTTGTATCTTGTTTAGGATTGATTTGTAATATACAGTATGTAAAATAATCCGTGTGTCATTCGTTCATTTTTTTTTATAAAAACAAAAATAAGGGGGAAAAAAACTCTTTTCTTCATTATTTGTCTCAAAAACCAAAATGAAAGAAAAACAGCTCATGATTTGTTTCCCAAACCAAACTCCTGGTCCTAATATCCAGTGTGGAGCATCTAAACCAGGTCTAAACCAGGTCTAAACCAGGTCTAAACCAGGTCTAAACCAGGTCTAAACCAGGTCTAAACCAGGTCTAAACCAGGTCTAAACCAGGACTAAACCAGGACTAAACTTGTTTCGGGAAACGGGAAACGGCTGTTTTTGTTTTTTTTTTCATTATTCATTTAAACACAAAAATGATTTTTTATTTTATTTTTTTATTTTCTTATTTTTGGTTTTATTTTGAAAAACAAATGACACACGGATTAGAAATAAACTCACAAAGAGCCTCATTGATGAAGCATTTTTACGAACAGATTTGCACTTAAGTCCTTCTTACGAACACTTTTGGCATTTGTAAAACTTTCTCTTAACTGGAAATGTTCTTCTGACCAAATCCTACAGTCAGGAGAACTCGTAAGAGCTGAAATTCTACTGTTTTTGAATATTATTACTCTGATAATGCAACAGAAAACTTCTCCATGATTGTAATTTAGATATTTTCTTAAATTATTTCCTATAAACATATTATTATTATTATTATTATTATTATTATTATTATTATTATTATTATTATTATTATTATTATTATGTCCAATAAGATTTATCAGGAATGTTGTGCAATTTCTGAAGTATAAAGAATAAAACTGAGAAGTTATTTTAAATCTGATTTGAGTCTGATTTATTCCAGTCTTTCCCTGTGTCTTTTCAATAAATCATAAATCAAACAGAGTAAATAAACCACCAAAGGATTCACAGACAAACAGGGTGAAGGACGGGTCCGATTCTGGGTCATGGGGAGTCTGTTGTAGCTGAGTCCTCAGTTGTGCTTATAAATCATCAGGTTAATTTACGCACTTATTATGGAATTAACACGACTTATATAAGTGCCGACATAAAGATTAAAGATGATTATGTAAACATTTCCATAGCAAACCGAGTGTGTCGGGTCAATCAGACTTTCTCCAGGCTGCAGTGAGTCTGAAGTATAGTTCTGCGTTGACACTCCCACCGCCGCTCTGTCGCTGTTGTTTTTGATTTATGGTTCTGCCTCGAGGTCTTTGCACCGTGAAGTAACTCACCACCACAACACCAGGGGCCTGTGCTAAGCTCTGAAAAGTTTAACATGAACATCTCCAACGCGATAAACGCACAGAACAGACTCACCATCAGCAGCACATCCTCTGTCACAGAGAGAACACTCATATCCACTGAGTCGTGTCCTTTAGTCCCACAGAAGCTGAAGCATCAGGGCGGGAGAGCTGTTTTTTCAGCACTTATAAATAAGATAAATGTTTAAAGCTGCATTAAACACATTATTACTCAAAGCGTCTCATGAGCAGAGCAGAGGTAGAGAGGACAGGACCTCAGCCCTTATCGTCTGCGTGGCTTTGACGCAGTTAGAAAAAACACAAACTGTTCTTCAGTCTGTCCCAGGGCTCGGCCACAGCCGGAGTCTGGGCACCGCGCTGGACTCAACACCCGGCACAAAATCGGTTAGTCAAGGAAACGGGAAACACTATTAATTAATTATTAATCATTGCATTTATACAGCGCCTTTCAAGACTCCGAAAGCGTTTTACAGTTCATTCTTCGCTCACTCTGCACTCAGTCGTGGTAAAAGACGGTTGTAGCCACAGCCGCCCTGGGACAGACTGACGGAAGTGAGGCTCCAGTCTGCACCAACACTCACGCACACTCCACTTTCACACTAGGCAATGTGGGCGGAGTGTCTTGCCTAAGGACACGACAGGTTTTGTTGTGACCGGCGCCCCCCTGTGGCACCTGGAGTTCCCAGTGTCTCCATCCAAGTCCTGACCAGGTCCTGCTGAGCCTCTGGGATGTGACGGGATCAGCTGTGACCACATCTGTGTTTTCCATTCATTTAGACCAGTGCTGTCAAATGATTCATGTTTTAATCAGATTATTCACACTTTACAATTGTGATTAATCATGATTAATCACAGTTAATTATTCTTCAAAAAAAAAAAAGACCAAAATATTTTGACAAAAATTAAATTTATTATAAAAAAGTGATATTATTGACATTTTTCTAATGCTGGTAGTTTTGTTGCTGCGGCTGCACTCGGTTTGTTGTTGGTGCAGTAGCGCCGTTGCTGCCGCTGAATCAAACCCGTGTTTTGCTTTAAGATGTTTTTTTAAACTTGTTGTGTTTCTGTGGGAAGAGAGTTCATCACTGCGACGGCTGCAAACTCCCTTAGTTTATCTAAAGTCGCGTATGGACCTGATCACTGACCTAATAACCTGCGCCGCCTTCCAGGACCATCCGCACTTTCCACAGAGGAGCGTTCAGAATAAACTGTGCGATTAAACTGCGTTAAGAAAAAAACAACGTTTGTGCGATATTTTTTTGTGATTAATCACATGAGTTAACACGTTACCACTGACAGCCCTAATTTAAACACAAAATCGAAAACTGAAAAAAACGAATCATTATCTGTTTTCTCATTTTGGTTTTGGAGACAAATATGAAGAAAAGAGTTGTTTTTTGTTTTCTTATTTTTGGTTTTAGTTTGAAAAATGAATGAACGAATGACACACAGATTACAGTGTTCAGCGTTTAATAATTAATACATTTATGACCCCGTCTGTCTGTAAGTCAATATTAGCTAAAGAAAAACAATATTTTACATACACGGATATGCAAACACTCATAAATATAATGGACATGCTGACACTCGTTAACACTCGAAGTCCTACGACATCGTCCACGACTCAGAGGAACATGTTTCTATAACCAGAACTTTGTAAGTGTAAAAGACAGAAACGTCCTTTTCCCCTCTGAAAGTGCAGACATAGAGGTTTCCGTACATTTCTGCGGCTTTATCCTACGTCACACTCACGCTGTGTGATGACGGGAGCAAAACGAGTGTCCAACAGGAACTTTGTTTTCCCCAAACTCATGCGCTCCGTCCATTTTGATGGAGCCAAACTTTGCCAAAGAGTGAAGTGAGTCAAGATGGTCGACTCCTCTGACTGTGTGTGTTTATAACGAGGGAAAAAGTCGCTCTAAGTGGAGTTAATTCTCACACACATGGAAAATGACACATCTTGGTGTGTGTAATTGTGCATCTCTTTCTATTTTTATTTAAAGGTTTATTTCAGTCCAAATGAACAAATCCAAATGTAATTTCCACCCTGGAAATGCAGAAGTGCTGTGGCTCTGGCCCTGGACCTGACAGGAGCTGTTTCCAGGACTGGACCAGGAAAGTCATGGAGCCACTGCACTTTTTTGTTTTTAGGGCAATAAGGAGATTTTTAATTTACTTACAGACTTGAGATTTTGCATTTTTGTAGCTAAGGCCCTAAATTAAGCATTTTTTATGTCCAAAAAGTTGTTTCTACATGTTTGCTGTGGGTTTTGTATAAAAGAGTGTGGATTTTATTGTCTTCATCTCTATTTCTGGTCCTGTAGCTTTTCTCACAGCCTCATGACACAACTACAGCAGCAGATTGTGAAATAACAGGTTGGACTGAACAAAAGGAGGTAGAACACTTCATTAGGGGTAAAAGGGGCAGTTTCAAAAGCAAAATTAAGACAAAAATCCAGGCGAGGAGGAATGTACTAAAATAACCCTTAGCACCTGCAGCTTTCACAAGGGACTGATTCTGTGGGATTCTTCAGGTGCAATTTAAAAATTATTTATGTGGTGCTGATTGTTCTGACTGAGGCGGGAACGTGGGAGGAAAACAACCTGCCGTCACCTGAGCTCAGACTCCCACGGGTCACAGCGCCGCACTTTAGCCCCAGATCCTGGTGTTTTACGATCGGCAATAACCGGCTTAAGTCAACAGGAGCTCCATCAGCCTCTGCACACGGCTCAGGCTGCAGGACGAGGCATTTTACCTTTTCAGGATTTAAAGCGGCCGTATCGCACTGTGCTCTGATCTGAATATGTGCGTCGTTCGTTCATTGGTTTTTCAAAAGAAAAAGAAAAAGAAGAAAACGAAAAAAAAGAACCTCTTTTCTTCAGTATTTGTCCCCGAAACGAAAATGATTTTTTTTTTTCTTTTTCGATTTTGTGTTTAAATGAATAATGGAAAAAACAGATAAACCAAAACTGAACCAAGTCTAAACCAAGACTGTTATCGTCCTGTTACAGACCTGGTTTAGACCTGTTATAGACCTGTTATAGACCTGGTTTAGACCTGGTTTAGACCTGGTTTAGACCTGTTATAGACCTGTTACAGACCTGGTTTAGACCTGTTATAGACCTGTTACAGACCTGGTTTAGACCTGTTATAGACCTGGTTTAGACCTGGTTTAGACCTGGTTTAGACCTGGTTTAGACCTGTTATAGACCTGTTACAGACCTGGTTTAGACCTGTTATAGACCTGTTACAGACCTGGTTTAGACCTGTTATAGACCTGTTACAGACCTGGTTTAGACCTGTTATAGACCTGGTTTAGACCTGGTTTAGACCTGGTTTAGACCTGGTTTAGACCTGTTATAGACCTGTTACAGACCTGGTTTAGACCTGTTATAGACCTGTTACAGACCTGGTTTAGACCTGTTATAGACCTGTTATAGACCTGGTTTAGACCTGGTTTAGACCTGGTTTAGACCTGGTTTAGACCTGTTATAGACCTGGTTTAGACCTGGTTTAGACCTGGTTTAGACCTGTTATAGACCTGTTATAGACCTGGTTTAGACCTGTTATAGACCTGTTACAGACCTGGTTTAGACCTGTTATAGACCTGGTTTAGACCTGTTATAGACCTGGTTTAGACCTGGTTTAGACCTGTTATAGACCTGGTTTAGACCTGTTATAGACCTGTTACAGACCTGGTTTAGACCTGTTATAGACCTGGTTTAGACCTGTTATAGACCTGGTTTAGACCTGGTTTAGACCTGTTATAGTCCTGTTATAGACCTGTTACAGACCTGGTTTAGACCTGGTTTAGACCTGTTATAGACCTGGTTTAGACCTGTTATAGACCTGGTTTAGACCTGGTTTAGACCTGTTATAGACCTGGTTTAGACCTGTTATAGACCTGTTATAGACCTGGTTTAGACCTGTTATAGACCTGGTTTAGACCTGTTATAGACCTGGTTTAGACCTGTTATAGACCTGGTTTAGACCTGTTATAGACCTGTTATAGACCTGGTTTAGACCTGTTATAGACCTGGTTTAGACCTGTTATAGACCTGGTTTAGACCTGGTTTAGACCTGTTATAGACCTGGTTTAGACCTGTTATAGACCTGTTATAGACCTGGTTTAGACCTGTTATAGACCTGGTTTAGACCTGTTATAGACCTGGTTTAGACCTGTTATAGACCTGGTTTAGACCTGTTATAGACCTGTTATAGACCTGGTTTAGACCTGTTATAGACCTGGTTTAGACCTGTTATAGACCTGGTTTAGACCTGTTATAGACCTGGTTTAGACCTGTTATAGACCTGGTTTAGACCTGGTTTAGACCTGTTATAGACCTGGTTTAGACCTGTTATAGACCTGTTATAGACCTGGTTTAGACCTGTTATAGACCTGGTTTAGACCTGTTATAGACCTGGTTTAGACCTGTTATAGACCTGGTTTAGACCTGTTATAGACCTGGTTTAGACCTGGTTTAGACCTGTTATAGACCTGGTTTAGACCTGGTTTAGACCTGTTATAGACCTGGTTTAGACCTGTTATAGACCTGGTTTAGACCTGGTTTAGACCTGTTATAGACCTGGTTTAGACCTGTTATAGACCTGGTTTAGACCTGGTTTAGACCTGTTATAGTCCTGTTATAGACCTGTTACAGACCTGGTTTAGACCTGGTTTAGACCTGTTATAGACCTGGTTTAGACCTGTTATAGACCTGGTTTAGACCTGGTTTAGACCTGTTATAGACCTGGTTTAGACCTGTTATAGACCTGTTATAGACCTGGTTTAGACCTGTTATAGACCTGGTTTAGACCTGTTATAGACCTGGTTTAGACCTGTTATAGACCTGGTTTAGACCTGGTTTAGACCTGTTATAGACCTGGTTTAGACCTGTTATAGACCTGTTATAGACCTGGTTTAGACCTGTTATAGACCTGGTTTAGACCTGTTATAGACCTGGTTTAGACCTGTTATAGACCTGGTTTAGACCTGTTATAGACCTGTTATAGACCTGGTTTAGACCTGTTATAGACCTGGTTTAGACCTGTTATAGACCTGGTTTAGACCTGTTATAGACCTGGTTTAGACCTGTTATAGACCTGGTTTAGACCTGGTTTAGACCTGTTATAGACCTGGTTTAGACCTGTTATAGACCTGTTATAGACCTGGTTTAGACCTGTTATAGACCTGGTTTAGACCTGTTATAGACCTGGTTTAGACCTGTTACAGACCTGGTTTAGACCTGTTATAGACCTGGTTTAGACCTGTTATAGACCTGGTTTAGACCTGTTATAGTCCTTAGTTGGTGCTGCTTTACCCAAAGTTAATCCCTTGTTCCGTGTATAAGACGTTGCCACTGCTGATGAGTTCCTGCACTTTATTCTTTATTTATTCTTCCTCGTTATTCCTGGTGTGGTCAGATCTGGACGTTCTGTGACAGCAGATAAGGTCTTCTAGGGAAGATGTCGATAAGGTAAAAATACTCGTCCACATCACCACAGCACCAACGTAAAGCACCAACGTAAAGCACCAACGTAAAGCACCGACGTAAAGCACCAACGTGAAGCTCCTCTGGGAAGACACATGGAGCCAGGACGGGGCCTTGTGGAGCAGCACCGCCCATGTCTGCTGCACCACATCAAACTCAAACCTGCACAACAACTCAGGTCTGTCGTTTGTGCTGCGAAAAGTTCCGTTTGTGCGATTCTGGTTTTTCAGATATTTGGAGTTTTATTTTGGTCGATGACGTCGTCCAGAACCTCAGAATGTGAAACAGCCTCAAAACAGGAAGAAAATGAGAGAAAACGTTTGTATTTGGTTTGTGCTGTTTTGTGCTGTGACAGTTTCATTTGTGTGAGTTTATTTCTAAAATTATTCATTATTATTTCTGTGGTAATTATAGGACGTCATTTCTGCTCAGCTGACGGAGACAAACTCCATAAAACTCAAAAAAAGAGAAACGACCTGAGGCTGTGGAAAAGTCTGTTTCAGTCTTTAGTAATTTGCTTTTGATTCATATTTTATAAAATAACACAGACTTTTCCACAGCCTCAGGTCGTTTCTCTTTTTTTGAGTTTTATGGAGTTTGTCTCCGTCAGCTGAGCAGAAATGACGTCCTATAATTACCACAGAAATAATAATGAATAATTTTAGAAATAAACTCACATAAATGAAACTGTCACAGCACAAAACAGCACAAACCAAATACAAACGTTTCCTATCATTTTCATCGACCAAAATAAAACTGAATATCTGAAGAACCAGAATCACACAAACAAAACTTTTTGCAGCACAAACGATTGACTCCATTTTGAGTGTTTTCGAGCATTTTTCTTCTTCCTGTGGGACTGACCCCAGTTTGACCTGTAAAAGAATCGTTAATTTCTCCAAAACTAAAGAAGCACAAAGTGAACTTTTTGCAGCACAAACGATGGACGTAGTTTTTGTGCAGGTTTGTGTTTGAGGGGGCGACTTCACGCAGGTCACCGTCAGTGTGACGTGACGGACAATAATATTCAAATGAGGCTTATTCTGGAAAACTATCAGCGATAAAAGTTGGATGATGTGAGTTGGAGCGGGTGGGGGCTGCGTGGACTCACTTCCCGTTTGACGACATTATAATAACAGTTTGGCACGTACGGTATAACAGGCCATAAACTCCACAGTTTACACCGACACCACCGTTTAAAGTGTGAACACACCTGCTTTTCTAGTTTAGTTTATAGACCTGGTTTAGTCCTGTTACAGACCTGGTTTAGACCTGGTTTAGTCCTGTTATAGACCTGGTTTAGACCTGGTTTAGTCCTGTTACAGACCTGGTTTAGACCTGGTTTAGTCCTGTTATAGACCTGGTTTAGACCTGTTATAGACCTGGTTTAGACCTGGTTTAGTCCTGTTATAGACCTGGTTTAGTCCTGTTATAGACCTGGTTTAGACCTGTTATAGACCTGGTTTAGACCTGGTTTAGTCCTGTTATAGACCTGGTTTAGTCCTGTTATAGACCTGGTTTAGTCCTGTTATAGACCTGGTTTAGACCTGTTATAGACCTGGTTTAGTCCTGTTATAGACCTGGTTTAGACCTGTTATAGACCTGGTTTAGTCCTGTTATAGACCTGGTTTAGTCCTGTTATAGACCTGGTTTAGACCTGGTTTAGTCCTGTTATAGACCTGGTTTAGACCTGGTTTAGTCCTGTTATAGACCTGGTTTAGACCTGTTATAGACCTGGTTTAGACCTGTTATAGACCTGGTTTAGTCCTGTTATAGACCTGGTTTAGACCTGTTATAGACCTGGTTTAGTCCTGTTATAGACCTGGTTTAGTCCTGTTGTAGACCTGGTTTAGACCTGGTTTAGTCCTGTTATAGACCTGGTTTAGACCTGGTTTAGTCCTGTTATAGACCTGGTTTAGACCTGTTATAGACCTGGTTTAGACCTGGTTTAGTCCTGTTATAGACCTGGTTCAGTCCTGTTATAGACCTGGTTTAGTCCTGTTATAGACCTGGTTTAGACCTGTTATAGACCTGGTTCAGTCCTGTTATAGACCTGGTTTAGTCCTGTTATAGACCTGGTTTAGACCTGTTATAGACCTGGTTTAGACCTGTTATAGACCTGGTTTAGACCTGTTATAGACCTGGTTTAGTCCTGTTATAGACCTGGTTTAGTCCTGTTATAGACCTGGTTTAGTCCTGTTATAGAAGTGGTTTAGACCTGTTATAGACCTGGTTTAGACCTGTTATAGACCTGGTTTAGTCCTGTTACAGACCTGGTTTAGTCCTGTTATGGACCTGGTTTAGTCCTGTTATAGACCTGGTTTAGTCCTGTTATAGACCTGGTTTAGACCTGTTATAGACCTGGTTTAGACCTGGTTTAGTCCTGTTATAGACCTGGTTTGGACCTGGTTTAGTCCTGTTATAGACCTGGTTTGGACCTGGTTTAGTCCTGTTTTAGACCTGGTTCAGTCCTGTTATAGACCTGGTTTAGTCCTGTTATAGACCTGGTTTAGACCTGTTATAGACCTGGTTTAGTCCTGTTATAGACCTGGTTTAGTCCTGTTATAGACCTGGTTTAGACCTGGTTTAGTCCTGTTATAGACCTGGTTTGGACCTGGTTTAGTCCTGTTATAGACCTGGTTTAGACCTGTTATAGACCTGGTTTAGACCTGGTTTAGTCCTGTTATAGACCTGGTTTGGACCTGGTTTAGTCCTGTTATAGACCTGGTTTAGACCTGTTATAGACCTGGTTTGGACCTGGTTTAGTCCTGTTTTAGACCTGGTTCAGTCCTGTTATAGACCTGGTTTAGACCTGTTATAGACCTGGTTTAGACCTGGTTTAGTCCTGTTTTAGACCTGGTTCAGTCCTGTTATAGACCTGGTTTAGACCTGGTTTAGTCCTGTTTTAGACCTGGTTCAGTCCTGTTATAGACCTGGTTTAGTCCTGTTATAGACCTGGTTTGGACCTGGTTTATTCCTGTTTTAGACCTGGTTCAGTCCTGTTATAGACCTGGTTTAGACCTGGTTTAGTCCTGTTATAGACCTGGTTTAGACCTGTTATAGACCTGGTTTAGTCCTGTTATAGACCTGGTTTAGACCTGGTTTAGTCCTGTTATAGACCTGTTATAGACCTGGTTTAGTCCTGTTACAGACCTGGTTTAGTCCTGTTATAGACCTGGTTTAGACCTGGTTTAGTCCTGTTATAGACCTGGTTTAGACCTGTTATAGACCTGGTTTAGTCCTGTTATAGACCTGGTTTAGACCTGGTTTAGTCCTGTTATAGACCTGGTTTAGACCTGGTTTAGTCCTGTTATAGACCTGGTTTAGACCTGTTATAGACCTGGTTCAGTCCTGTTATAGACCTGGTTCAGTCCTGTTATAGACCTGTTATAGACCTGGTTTAGACCTGTTATAGACCTGGTTTAGTCCTGTTATAGACCTGGTTCAGTCCTGTTATAGACCTGGTTCAGTCCTGTTATAGACCTGTTATAGACCTGGTTTAGACCTGTTATAGACCTGGTTTAGTCCTGTTATAGACCTGGTTTAGACCTGGTTCAGTCCTGTTATAGACCTGGTTCAGTCCTGTTATAGACCTGGTTTAGTCCTGTTATAGACCTGGTTTAGACCTGGTTTAGACCTGGTTTAGACCTGGTTTAGACCTGTTATAGACCTGTTACAGACCTGGTTTAGACCTGTTATAGACCTGTTACAGACCTGGTTTAGACCTGTTATAGACCTGTTATAGACCTGGTTTAGACCTGGTTTAGACCTGGTTTAGACCTGGTTTAGACCTGTTATAGACCTGGTTTAGACCTGGTTTAGACCTGGTTTAGACCTGTTATAGACCTGTTATAGACCTGGTTTAGACCTGTTATAGACCTGTTACAGACCTGGTTTAGACCTGTTATAGACCTGGTTTAGACCTGTTATAGACCTGGTTTAGACCTGGTTTAGACCTGTTATAGACCTGGTTTAGACCTGTTATAGACCTGTTACAGACCTGGTTTAGACCTGTTATAGACCTGGTTTAGACCTGTTATAGACCTGGTTTAGACCTGGTTTAGACCTGTTATAGTCCTGTTATAGACCTGTTACAGACCTGGTTTAGACCTGGTTTAGACCTGTTATAGACCTGGTTTAGACCTGTTATAGACCTGGTTTAGACCTGGTTTAGACCTGTTATAGACCTGGTTTAGACCTGTTATAGACCTGTTATAGACCTGGTTTAGACCTGTTATAGACCTGGTTTAGACCTGTTATAGACCTGGTTTAGACCTGTTATAGACCTGGTTTAGACCTGTTATAGACCTGTTATAGACCTGGTTTAGACCTGTTATAGACCTGGTTTAGACCTGTTATAGACCTGGTTTAGACCTGGTTTAGACCTGTTATAGACCTGGTTTAGACCTGTTATAGACCTGTTATAGACCTGGTTTAGACCTGTTATAGACCTGGTTTAGACCTGTTATAGACCTGGTTTAGACCTGTTATAGACCTGGTTTAGACCTGTTATAGACCTGTTATAGACCTGGTTTAGACCTGTTATAGACCTGGTTTAGACCTGTTATAGACCTGGTTTAGACCTGTTATAGACCTGGTTTAGACCTGTTATAGACCTGGTTTAGACCTGGTTTAGACCTGTTATAGACCTGGTTTAGACCTGTTATAGACCTGTTATAGACCTGGTTTAGACCTGTTATAGACCTGGTTTAGACCTGTTATAGACCTGGTTTAGACCTGTTATAGACCTGGTTTAGACCTGTTATAGACCTGGTTTAGACCTGGTTTAGACCTGTTATAGACCTGGTTTAGACCTGGTTTAGACCTGTTATAGACCTGGTTTAGACCTGTTATAGACCTGGTTTAGACCTGGTTTAGACCTGTTATAGACCTGGTTTAGACCTGTTATAGACCTGGTTTAGACCTGGTTTAGACCTGTTATAGTCCTGTTATAGACCTGTTACAGACCTGGTTTAGACCTGGTTTAGACCTGTTATAGACCTGGTTTAGACCTGTTATAGACCTGGTTTAGACCTGGTTTAGACCTGTTATAGACCTGGTTTAGACCTGTTATAGACCTGTTATAGACCTGGTTTAGACCTGTTATAGACCTGGTTTAGACCTGTTATAGACCTGGTTTAGACCTGTTATAGACCTGGTTTAGACCTGTTATAGACCTGTTATAGACCTGGTTTAGACCTGTTATAGACCTGGTTTAGACCTGTTATAGACCTGGTTTAGACCTGTTATAGACCTGGTTTAGACCTGTTATAGACCTGGTTTAGACCTGGTTTAGACCTGTTATAGACCTGGTTTAGACCTGTTATAGACCTGTTATAGACCTGGTTTAGACCTGTTATAGACCTGGTTTAGACCTGTTATAGACCTGGTTTAGACCTGTTATAGACCTGGTTTAGACCTGTTATAGACCTGTTATAGACCTGGTTTAGACCTGTTATAGACCTGGTTTAGACCTGTTATAGACCTGGTTTAGACCTGTTATAGACCTGGTTTAGACCTGTTATAGACCTGGTTTAGACCTGGTTTAGACCTGTTATAGACCTGGTTTAGACCTGTTATAGACCTGTTATAGACCTGGTTTAGACCTGTTATAGACCTGGTTTAGACCTGTTATAGACCTGGTTTAGACCTGTTACAGACCTGGTTTAGACCTGTTATAGACCTGGTTTAGACCTGTTATAGACCTGGTTTAGACCTGTTATAGTCCTTAGTTGGTGCTGCTTTACCCAAAGTTAATCCCTTGTTCCGTGTATAAGACGTTGCCACTGCTGATGAGTTCCTGCACTTTATTCTTTATTTATTCTTCCTCGTTATTCCTGGTGTGGTCAGATCTGGACGTTCTGTGACAGCAGATAAGGTCTTCTAGGGAAGATGTCGATAAGGTAAAAATACTCGTCCACATCACCACAGCACCAACGTAAAGCACCAACGTAAAGCACCAACGTAAAGCACCAACGTAAAGCTCCAACGTGAAGCTCCTCTGGGAAGACACATGGGGCCAGGACGGGGCCTTGTGGAGCAGCACCGCTCATGTCTGCTGCACCACATCAAACTCAAACCTGCACAACAACTCTGTCTGTCGTTTGTGCTGCGAAAAGTTTCGTTTGTGCGATTCTGGTTTTTCAGATATTTGGAGTTTTATTTTGGTCGATGACGTCGTCCAGAACCTCAGAATGTGAAACAGCCTCAAAACAGGAAGAAAATGAGAGAAAACGTTTGTATTTGGTTTGTGCTGTTTTGTGCTGTGACAGTTTCATTTGTGTGAGTTTATTTCTAAAATTATTCATTATTATTTCTGTGGTAATTATAGGACGTCATTTCTGCTCAGCTGACGGAGACAAACTCCATAAAACTCAAAAAAAGAGAAACGACCTGAGGCTGTGGAAAAGTCTGTTTCAGTCTTTAGTCTTTTGCTTTTGATTCACATTTTATAGAATAACACAGACTTTTCCTCAGCCTAAGGTCGTTTCTCTTTTTTTGAGTTTTATGGAGTTTGTCTCCGTCAGCTGAGCAGAAATGACGTCCTATAATTACCACAGAAATAATAATGAAGAATTTTAGAAATAAACTCACACAAATGAAACTGTCACAGCACAAAACAGCACAAACCAAATACAAACGTTTCCTATCATTTTCATCATCACAAAATAAAACTGTGAATATCTGAAGAACCAGAATCACACAAACAAAACTTTTTGCAGCACAAACGATTGACTCCATTTTGGGCGTTTTCGAGCATTTTTCTTCTTCCTGTGGGTCTGACCCCAGTTTGACCTGTAAAAGAATCGTTAATTTCTCCAAAACTAAAGAAGCACAAAGTGAACTTTTTGCAGCACAAACGATGGACGTAGTTTTTGTGCAGGTTTGTGTTTGAGGAGGCGACTTCACGCAGGTCACCGTCAGTGTGACGTGACGGACAATAATATTCAAATGAGGCTTATTCTGGAAAACTATCAGCGATAAAAGTTGGATGATGTGAGTTGGAGCGGGTGGGGGCTGCGTGGACTCACTTCCCGTTTGATGACATGATAATAACAGTTTGGCACGTACGGTATAACAGGCCATAAACTCCACCGTTTAAAGTGTGAACACAGCTGCTTTTCTAGTTTAGTTTATAGACCTGGTTTAGTCCTGTTACAGACCTGGTTTAGTCCTGTTATAGACCTGGTTTAGACCTGTTATAGACCTGGTTTAGACCTGGTTTAGACCTGTTTTGGACCTGGTTTAGACCTGGTTTAGTCCTGTTATAGACCTGGTTTAGACCTGTTATAGACCTGGTTTAGACCTGGTTTAGTCCTGTTATAGACCTGGTTTAGTCCTGTTATAGACCTGGTTTAGACCTGTTATAGACCTGGTTTAGACCTGGTTTAGTCCTGTTATAGACCTGGTTTAGTCCTGTTATAGACCTGGTTTAGTCCTGTTATAGACCTGGTTTAGACCTGTTATAGACCTGGTTTAGTCCTGTTATAGACCTGGTTTAGACCTGTTATAGACCTGGTTTAGTCCTGTTATAGACCTGGTTTAGTCCTGTTATAGACCTGGTTTAGACCTGGTTTAGTCCTGTTATAGACCTGGTTTAGACCTGGTTTAGTCCTGTTATAGACCTGGTTTAGACCTGTTATAGACCTGGTTTAGACCTGTTATAGACCTGGTTTAGTCCTGTTATAGACCTGGTTTAGACCTGTTATAGACCTGGTTTAGTCCTGTTATAGACCTGGTTTAGTCCTGTTGTAGACCTGGTTTAGACCTGGTTTAGTCCTGTTATAGACCTGGTTTAGACCTGGTTTAGTCCTGTTATAGACCTGGTTTAGACCTGTTATAGACCTGGTTTAGACCTGGTTTAGTCCTGTTATAGACCTGGTTCAGTCCTGTTATAGACCTGGTTTAGTCCTGTTATAGACCTGGTTTAGACCTGTTATAGACCTGGTTCAGTCCTGTTATAGACCTGGTTTAGTCCTGTTATAGACCTGGTTTAGACCTGTTATAGACCTGGTTTAGACCTGTTATAGACCTGGTTTAGACCTGTTATAGACCTGGTTTAGTCCTGTTATAGACCTGGTTTAGTCCTGTTATAGACCTGGTTTAGTCCTGTTATAGAAGTGGTTTAGACCTGTTATAGACCTGGTTTAGACCTGTTATAGACCTGGTTTAGTCCTGTTACAGACCTGGTTTAGTCCTGTTATGGACCTGGTTTAGTCCTGTTATAGACCTGGTTTAGTCCTGTTATAGACCTGGTTTAGACCTGTTATAGACCTGGTTTAGACCTGGTTTAGTCCTGTTATAGACCTGGTTTGGACCTGGTTTAGTCCTGTTATAGACCTGGTTTGGACCTGGTTTAGTCCTGTTTTAGACCTGGTTCAGTCCTGTTATAGACCTGGTTTAGTCCTGTTATAGACCTGGTTTAGACCTGTTATAGACCTGGTTTAGTCCTGTTATAGACCTGGTTTAGTCCTGTTATAGACCTGGTTTAGACCTGGTTTAGTCCTGTTATAGACCTGGTTTGGACCTGGTTTAGTCCTGTTATAGACCTGGTTTAGACCTGTTATAGACCTGGTTTAGACCTGGTTTAGTCCTGTTATAGACCTGGTTTGGACCTGGTTTAGTCCTGTTATAGACCTGGTTTAGACCTGTTATAGACCTGGTTTGGACCTGGTTTAGTCCTGTTTTAGACCTGGTTCAGTCCTGTTATAGACCTGGTTTAGACCTGTTATAGACCTGGTTTAGACCTGGTTTAGTCCTGTTTTAGACCTGGTTCAGTCCTGTTATAGACCTGGTTTAGACCTGGTTTAGTCCTGTTTTAGACCTGGTTCAGTCCTGTTATAGACCTGGTTTAGTCCTGTTATAGACCTGGTTTGGACCTGGTTTATTCCTGTTTTAGACCTGGTTCAGTCCTGTTATAGACCTGGTTTAGACCTGGTTTAGTCCTGTTATAGACCTGGTTTAGACCTGTTATAGACCTGGTTTAGTCCTGTTATAGACCTGGTTTAGACCTGGTTTAGTCCTGTTATAGACCTGTTATAGACCTGGTTTAGTCCTGTTACAGACCTGGTTTAGTCCTGTTATAGACCTGGTTTAGACCTGGTTTAGTCCTGTTATAGACCTGGTTTAGACCTGTTATAGACCTGGTTTAGTCCTGTTATAGACCTGGTTTAGACCTGGTTTAGTCCTGTTATAGACCTGGTTTAGACCTGGTTTAGTCCTGTTATAGACCTGGTTTAGACCTGTTATAGACCTGGTTCAGTCCTGTTATAGACCTGGTTCAGTCCTGTTATAGACCTGTTATAGACCTGGTTTAGACCTGTTATAGACCTGGTTTAGTCCTGTTATAGACCTGGTTCAGTCCTGTTATAGACCTGGTTCAGTCCTGTTATAGACCTGTTATAGACCTGGTTTAGACCTGTTATAGACCTGGTTTAGTCCTGTTATAGACCTGGTTTAGACCTGGTTCAGTCCTGTTATAGACCTGGTTCAGTCCTGTTATAGACCTGGTTTAGTCCTGTTATAGACCTGGTTTAGACCTGTTATAGACCTGGTTTAGTCCTGTTATAGACCTGGTTTAGTCCTGTTATAGACCTGGTTTAGACCTGGTTTAGACCTGTTTTAGACCTGGTTTAGACCTGTTATAGACCTGTTATAGACCTGGTTTAGACCTGTTATAGACCTGGTTTAGTCCTGTTATAGACCTGGTTTAGACCTGTTATAGACCTGGTTTAGTCCTGTTATAGACCTGGTTTAGTCCTGTTATAGACCTGGTTTAGACCTGGTTTAGTCCTGTTATAGACCTGGTTTAGACCTGTTATAGACCTGGTTTAGACCTGGTTTAGTCCTGTTATAGACCTGGTTTATACCTGTTATAGACCTGGTTTAGTCCTGTTATAGACCTGGTTTAGACCTGGTTTAGTCCTGGTTTAGTCCTGTTATAGACCTGGTTTAGACCTGGTTTAGTCCTGTTATAGACCTGGTTTGGACCTGGTTTAGTCCTGTTATAGACCTGGTTTGGACCTGGTTTAGTCCTGTTTTAGACCTGGTTCAGTCCTGTTATAGACCTGGTTTATACCTGTTATAGACCTGGTTTAGTCCTGTTATAGACCTGGTTTAGACCTGGTTTAGTCCTGGTTTAGTCCTGTTATAGACCTGGTTTAGACCTGGTTTAGTCCTGTTATAGACCTGGTTTGGACCTGGTTTAGTCCTGTTATAGACCTGGTTTGGACCTGGTTTAGTCCTGGTTTAGACCTGGTTTAGTCCTGGTTTAGTCCTGTTATAGACCTGGTTTAGACCTGGTTTAGTCCTGTTATAGACCTGGTTTAGACCTGGTTTAGTCCTGTTATAGACCTGGTTTAGACCTGTTATAGACCTGGTTTAGACCTGGTTTAGTCCTGTTATAGACCTGGTTTAGACCTGTTATAGACCTGGTTCAGTCCTGTTATAGACCTGGTTTAGTCCTGTTATAGACCTGGTTTAGACTTGTTATAGACCTGGTTTAGTCCTGTTATAGACCTGGTTTAGACCTGGTTCAGTCCTGTTATAGACCTGGTTCAGTCCTGTTATAGACCTGGTTTAGTCCTGTTATAGACCTGGTTTAGACCTGTTATAGACCTGGTTTAGTCCTGTTATAGACCTGGTTTAGTCCTGTTATAGACCTGGTTTAGACCTGGTTTAGATTTGTTATAGACCTGGTTTAGACCTGTTATAGACTTGGTTTAGACCTGGTTTAGTCCTGTTATAGACCTGGTTTAGACCTGTTATAGAGCTGGTTTAGTCCTGTTATAGACCTGGTTTGGACCTGGTTTAGTCCTGTTTTAGACCTGGTTTAGACCTGGTTTAGACCTGTTATAGACCTGTTATAGACCTGGTTTAGTCCTGTTATAGACCTGGTTTGGACCTGGTTTAGTCCTGTTATAGACCTGGTTTAGACCTGGTTTAGACCTGGTTTAGTCCTGTTATAAACCTGGTTTGGACTTGTTATAGACCTGGTTTAGTCCTGTTATAGACCTGGTTTAGACCTGGTTTAGACCTGTTATAGACCTGTTATAGACCTGTTATAGACCTGGTTTAGTCCTGTTATAGACCTGGTTTAGACCTGGTTTAGACCTGTTATAGACCTGTTATAGACCTGGTTTAGTCCTGTTATAGACCTGGTTTGGACCTGGTTTAGACCTGTTATAGACCTGGTTTAGACCTTTTATAGACCTGGTTTAGTCCTGTTATAGACCTGGTTTAGACCTGGTTTAGACCTGGTTTAGACCTGTTATAGACCTGTTATAGACCTGGTTTAGTCCTGTTATAGACCTGGTTTGGACCTGGTTTAGTCCTGTTTTAGACCTGGTTTAGACCTGGTTTAGACCTGTTATAGACCTGGTTTAGTCCTGTTATAGACCTGGTTTGGACCTGGTTTAGTCCTGTTTTAGACCTGGTTTAGACCTGTTATAGACCTGGTTTAGACCTGGTTTAGTCCTGTTATAGACCTGGTTTAGTCCTGTTATAGACCTGGTTTGGACCTGGTTTAGTCCTGTTTTAGACCTGGTTTAGACCTGGTTTAGACCTGTTATAGACCTGGTTTAGTCCTGTTATAGACCTGGTTTGGACCTGGTTTAGTCCTGTTTTAGACCTGGTTTAGACCTGGTTTAGACCTGTTATAGACCTGGTTTAGTCCTGTTATAGACCTGGTTTGGACCTGGTTTAGTCCTGTTTTAGACCTGGTTTGGACCTGGTTTAGACCTGTTATAGACCTGTTTTAGACCTGGTTTAGACCTGTTTTAGACCTGGTTTAGACCTGTTTTAGACCTGTTTTAGACCTGGTTTAGACCTGTTTTAGACCTGGTTTAGACCTGTTATAGACCTGTTTTAGACCTGGTTTAGACCTGGTTTAGACCTGTTTTAGACCTGGTTTAGACCTGTTTTAGACCTGTTTTAGACCTGGTTTAGACCTGTTATAGACCTGGTTTAGACCTGGTTTAGTCCTGTTATAGACCTGGTTTAGTCCTGTTATAGACCTGGTTTAGTCCTGTTATAGACCTGGTTTAGACCTGTTATAGACCTGGTTTAGTCCTGTTATAGACCTGGTTTAGACCTGTTATAGACCTGGTTTAGTCCTGTTATAGACCTGGTTTAGTCCTGTTATAGACCTGGTTTAGACCTGGTTTAGTCCTGTTATAGACCTGGTTTAGACCTGGTTTAGTCCTGTTATAGACCTGGTTTAGACCTGTTATAGACCTGGTTTAGACCTGTTATAGACCTGGTTTAGTCCTGTTATAGACCTGGTTTAGACCTGTTATAGACCTGGTTTAGTCCTGTTATAGACCTGGTTTAGTCCTGTTATAGACCTGGTTTAGACCTGGTTTAGTCCTGTTATAGACCTGGTTTAGACCTGGTTTAGTCCTGTTATAGACCTGGTTTAGACCTGTTATAGACCTGGTTTAGACCTGGTTTAGTCCTGTTATAGACCTGGTTCAGTCCTGTTATAGACCTGGTTTAGTCCTGTTATAGACCTGGTTTAGTCCTGTTATAGACCTGGTTTAGTCCTGTTATAGACCTGGTTTAGTCCTGTTATAGACCTGGTTTAGTCCTGTTATAGAAGTGGTTTAGACCTGTTATAGACCTGGTTTAGACCTGTTATAGACCTGGTTTAGTCCTGTTACAGACCTGGTTTAGTCCTGTTATGGACCTGGTTTAGTCCTGTTATAGACCTGGTTTAGTCCTGTTATAGACCTGGTTTAGACCTGTTATAGACCTGGTTTAGACCTGGTTTAGTCCTGTTATAGACCTGGTTTGGACCTGGTTTAGTCCTGTTATAGACCTGGTTTGGACCTGGTTTAGTCCTGTTTTAGACCTGGTTCAGTCCTGTTATAGACCTGGTTTAGACCTGTTATAGACCTGGTTTAGTCCTGTTATAGACCTGGTTTAGACCTGTTATAGACCTGGTTTAGTCCTGTTATAGACCTGGTTTAGTCCTGTTATAGACCTGGTTTAGACCTGGTTTAGTCCTGTTATAGACCTGGTTTGGACCTGGTTTAGTCCTGTTATAGACCTGGTTTAGACCTGTTATAGACCTGGTTTAGACCTGGTTTAGTCCTGTTATAGACCTGGTTTGGACCTGGTTTAGTCCTGTTATAGACCTGGTTTAGACCTGTTATAGACCTGGTTTGGACCTGGTTTAGTCCTGTTTTAGACCTGGTTCAGTCCTGTTATAGACCTGGTTTAGACCTGTTATAGACCTGGTTTAGACCTGGTTTAGTCCTGTTATAGACCTGGTTTGGACCTGGTTTATTCCTGTTTTAGACCTGGTTCAGTCCTGTTATAGACCTGGTTTAGACCTGGTTTAGTCCTGTTATAGACCTGGTTTAGACCTGTTATAGACCTGGTTTAGTCCTGTTATAGACCTGGTTTAGACCTGGTTTAGTCCTGTTATAGACCTGTTATAGACCTGGTTTAGTCCTGTTACAGACCTGGTTTAGTCCTGTTATAGACCTGTTATAGACCTGGTTTAGTCCTGTTACAGACCTGGTTTAGTCCTGTTATAGACCTGGTTTAGACCTGGTTTAGTCCTGTTATAGACCTGGTTTAGACCTGTTATAGACCTGGTTTAGTCCTGTTATAGACCTGGTTTAGACCTGGTTTAGTCCTGTTATAGACCTGGTTTAGACCTGGTTTAGTCCTGTTATAGACCTGGTTTAGACCTGTTATAGACCTGGTTCAGTCCTGTTATAGACCTGGTTCAGTCCTGTTATAGACCTGTTATAGACCTGGTTTAGACCTGTTATAGACCTGGTTTAGTCCTGTTATAGACCTGGTTCAGTCCTGTTATAGACCTGGTTCAGTCCTGTTATAGACCTGTTATAGACCTGGTTTAGACCTGTTATAGACCTGGTTTAGTCCTGTTATAGACCTGGTTTAGACCTGGTTCAGTCCTGTTATAGACCTGGTTCAGTCCTGTTATAGACCTGGTTTAGTCCTGTTATAGACCTGGTTTAGACCTGTTATAGACCTGGTTTAGTCCTGTTATAGACCTGGTTTAGTCCTGTTATAGACCTGGTTTAGACCTGGTTTAGACCTGTTTTAGACCTGGTTTAGACCTGTTATAGACCTGTTATAGACCTGGTTTAGACCTGTTATAGACCTGGTTTAGTCCTGTTATAGACCTGGTTTAGACCTGTTATAGACCTGGTTTAGTCCTGTTATAGACCTGGTTTAGTCCTGTTATAGACCTGGTTTAGACCTGGTTTAGTCCTGTTATAGACCTGGTTTAGACCTGTTATAGACCTGGTTTAGACCTGGTTTAGTCCTGTTATAGACCTGGTTTATACCTGTTATAGACCTGGTTTAGTCCTGTTATAGACCTGGTTTAGACCTGGTTTAGTCCTGGTTTAGTCCTGTTATAGACCTGGTTTAGACCTGGTTTAGTCCTGTTATAGACCTGGTTTGGACCTGGTTTAGTCCTGTTATAGACCTGGTTTGGACCTGGTTTAGTCCTGTTTTAGACCTGGTTCAGTCCTGTTATAGACCTGGTTTATACCTGTTATAGACCTGGTTTAGTCCTGTTATAGACCTGGTTTAGACCTGGTTTAGTCCTGGTTTAGTCCTGTTATAGACCTGGTTTAGACCTGGTTTAGTCCTGTTATAGACCTGGTTTGGACCTGGTTTAGTCCTGTTATAGACCTGGTTTGGACCTGGTTTAGTCCTGGTTTAGACCTGGTTTAGTCCTGGTTTAGTCCTGTTATAGACCTGGTTTTAGAACTGGTTTAGTCCTGTTATAGACCTGGTTTAGACCTGGTTTAGTCCTGTTATAGACCTGGTTTAGACCTGTTATAGACCTGGTTTAGACCTGGTTTAGTCCTGTTATAGACCTGGTTTAGACCTGTTATAGACCTGGTTCAGTCCTGTTATAGACCTGGTTTAGTCCTGTTATAGACCTGGTTTAGACTTGTTATAGACCTGGTTTAGTCCTGTTATAGACCTGGTTTAGACCTGGTTCAGTCCTGTTATAGACCTGGTTCAGTCCTGTTATAGACCTGGTTTAGTCCTGTTATAGACCTGGTTTAGACCTGTTATAGACCTGGTTTAGTCCTGTTATAGACCTGGTTTAGTCCTGTTATAGACCTGGTTTAGACCTGGTTTAGATTTGTTATAGACCTGGTTTAGACCTGGTTTAGTCCTGTTATAGACCTGGTTTAGACCTGTTATAGACCTGGTTTAGTCCTGTTATAGACCTGGTTTAGTCCTGTTTTAGACCTGGTTTAGACCTGGTTTAGACCTGTTATAGACCTGTTATAGACCTGGTTTAGTCCTGTTATAGACCTGGTTTGGACCTGGTTTAGTCCTGTTATAGACCTGGTTTAGACCTGGTTTAGACCTGGTTTAGTCCTGTTATAAACCTGGTTTGGACTTGTTATAGACCTGGTTTAGTCCTGTTATAGACCTGGTTTAGACCTGGTTTAGACCTGTTATAGACCTGTTATAGACCTGTTATAGACCTGGTTTAGTCCTGTTATAGACCTGGTTTAGACCTGGTTTAGACCTGTTATAGACCTGTTATAGACCTGGTTTAGTCCTGTTATAGACCTGGTTTGGACCTGGTTTAGACCTGTTATAGACCTGTTATAGACCTGGTTTAGTCCTGTTATAGACCTGGTTTAGACCTTTTATAGACCTGGTTTAGTCCTGTTATAGACCTGGTTTAGTCCTGTTATAGACCTGGTTTAGACCTGGTTTAGACCTGTTATAGACCTGTTATAGACCTGGTTTAGTCCTGTTATAGACCTGGTTTAGACCTTTTATAGACCTGGTTTAGTCCTGTTATAGACCTGGTTTAGACCTGGTTTAGACCTGGTTTAGACCTGTTATAGACCTGTTATAGACCTGGTTTAGTCCTGTTATAGACCTGGTTTGGACCTGGTTTAGTCCTGTTTTAGACCTGGTTTAGACCTGGTTTAGACCTGTTATAGACCTGGTTTAGTCCTGTTATAGACCTGGTTTGGACCTGGTTTAGTCCTGTTTTAGACCTGGTTTAGACCTGTTATAGACCTGGTTTAGACCTGGTTTAGTCCTGTTATAGACCTGGTTTAGTCCTGTTATAGACCTGGTTTGGACCTGGTTTAGTCCTGTTTTAGACCTGGTTTAGACCTGGTTTAGACCTGTTATAGACCTGGTTTAGTCCTGTTATAGACCTGGTTTGGACCTGGTTTAGTCCTGTTTTAGACCTGGTTTAGACCTGGTTTAGACCTGTTATAGACCTGGTTTAGTCCTGTTATAGACCTGGTTTGGACCTGGTTTAGTCCTGTTTTAGACCTGGTTTGGACCTGGTTTAGACCTGTTATAGACCTGTTTTAGACCTGGTTTAGACCTGTTTTAGACCTGGTTTAGACCTGTTTTAGACCTGTTTTAGACCTGGTTTAGACCTGTTTTAGACCTGGTTTAGACCTGTTATAGACCTGTTTTAGACCTGGTTTAGACCTGTTTTAGACCTGGTTTAGACCTGTTTTAGACCTGTTTTAGACCTGGTTTAGACCTGTTATAGACCTGGTTTAGACCTGTTATAGACCTGTTTTAGACCTGGTTAATTTTTATGCTTCTGTCACTTCTTAATCACACGCCACATCTTATTTCTTCCATTTTCCTTGGACAAAAACACACACTTTATTGTTTCTGTATTTTCAGAGCATTTTTCACCCCTTCACTTGAGCGTCACATCTGTGCAGTGACGGCAGGCGTCCACCAGATGGCGCTGTTGTGTTTACAGTGAGGTTCCAGTTTTCGGTGGCGGTTCATTTGCGTGTGGATTATTCTCACATGAATTGTGGGAGTTGCTCTTGTGACTGACCAGCACGACTCCAGATAATCTCAGGTTTTATAATGTGAATATTTAAAGTATGTTACAGCAGCGTTTCTCAAACTATGGCCCAGCTCCTTCAGCTGGGACCTGGAGCTCTTCAGTTTCACTTTTAGACCTGGTTTGGACCTGGTTTAGTCCTGTTATAGACCTGGTTTAGTCCTGTTATAGACCTGGTTTGGACCTGGTTTAGTCCTATTATAGACCTGGTTTGGACCTGGTTTAGTCCTGTTATAGACCTGGTTTGGACCTGGTTTAGTCCTATTATAGACCTGGTTTGGACCTGGTTTAGTCCTATTATAGACCTGGTTTGGACCTGGTTTAGTCTTATTATAGACCTGGTTTGGACCTGGTTTAGTCCTGTTATAGACCTGATTTGGACCTGGTTTAGTCCTATTATAGACCTGGTTTGGACCTGGTTTAGTCCTGTTATAGACCTGGTTTGGACCTGGTTTAGTCCTATTATAGACCTGGTTTGGACCTGGTTTAGTCCTGTTATAGACCTGGTTTGCACCTGGTTTAGTCCTATTATAGACCTGGTTTGGACCTGGTTTAGTCTTATTATAGACCTGGTTTGGACCTGGTTTAGTCCTGTTATAGACCTGATTTGGACCTGGTTTAGTCCTATTATAGACCTGGTTTGGACCTGGTTTAGTCCTGTTATAGACCTGGTTTGGACCTGGTTTAGTCCTGTTATAGACCTGGTTTACATCTGGTTTGCACTCAAAATGGCTTTGTTTTAGACCTGGTTTAGTCCTGTTACAGTCCTGTTATAGACCTGGTTTAGACCTGTTATAGACCTGGTTTAGTCCTGTTACAGACCTGTTATAGACCAGGTTTAGACCGGGTTTAGACCTGTTATAGACCTGGTTTAGACCTGTTATAGACCAGGTTTAGACCGGGTTTAGACCTGTTATAGACCGGGTTTAGACCTGTTATAGATCTGGTTTAGACCTGGTTTAGTCCTGTTACAGACCTGTTATAGACCTGGTTTAGACCTGTTATAGACCAGGTTTAGACCGGGTTTAGACCTGTTATAGACCTGGTTTAGTCCTGTTATAGACCTGGTTTAGTCCTGTTATAGACCTGGTTTAGACCTGGTTTTATGCTTCTGTCACTTTCACATCTTAATGTTGCGTGAATAAAAACACACAGGTTGATAAATATATTTTACTCAATAATTTAGTGAATAACTCAGACGTTTCCTTCGGCTGTGGCTTCATCTTTTCACAGCACGGCTCATAAATACTGTACAAAAACCTACATTCTGTCCACACGCTTTGTTCACACACTTTGACATTCTAATTAAATAAACTATAAATTAAACATTGCAGTCATAGTCTTCATTCTTCTTCATTGCACATAGAACAAAAGTTCATATATAAATAAATAAGTATTGCATATGTTTTTATCCTCGAGTCTTGTGTGTAATGGCTGTGTTCGTCCAGAAGATGGCGATGTTTCCATAGTTTAGATCCGAGACTTAAAGGACGGGGTCGGGACACAAAACAAAAGCATAACTAAAACGACAAGATTTTAAATAAAAATAAGAAAAAATTAAAAATCCCAAAAGAAAAATCAAAATCAGGCGAGTTAAAATCAAATTATTGCGTAGCCCTGTGTCCTGAGGGAGTGTGACGTCGCCCACAGCGGCCGGCTCCAAATGAAGCTCATCGAGGCCGGCGGTTAGAGCGGCGAATCTGGAGCCCAGTTCCAAACATTTGGGATTTCGACCGCGAGTGTCAGGGCGACGAAAGAGCCCATCAGGAGTGACGCCGCTGAAGCTCTGGTTTAGCAGGGAGCAGACGGGAAGAGCCTTAGCAGCGCTGTCAATCAAACCTGTTGCTAACGGCAGCGGGAGGGACCTCAGGGAAAGAAGGTGCCTGATTGGTCCGTTATTAATGTTCAGATCTGGATTTATGGACAACATTCTGAAATAAAAACCCCAGGAAGATGTAGAGCGGGTTCAGACCAACACTCATTCTGGTTTAGACCGGGTTTAGACCTGGTTTAGACCTGGTTTAGACCTGGTTTAGACCTGCCAATTAACGCCCATGCTCACTTTTTGTTTGGTAGAGGGTTAGAGCCATGTCCATTTATAAATATAGTCTTTGCTTGTTATAAAGGGTCCGTTCGGGTCCGTTCGGGTCTGTTCGGGTCTGTTCGGGTCCGGTCGGGTCCGGTCCGGTCTGTTCGGGTCTGTTCGGGTCCGTTCGGGTCCGGTCGGGTCCGGTCGGGTCCGTTCGGGTCCGTTCGGGTCCGGTCCTATAGCCGGCAGGTCTGGTACTTGTTGTGCAGGGAGGGGCTGAGCTCGTAGAACAGCACGTAGGCGTCGCTGCTGCGGACCTGACTGGAGGAGATGGGGTTCACCCTGAGGAAGAACACAAAGGTCACAGCTCAACTCCCACTGCAACAGATAATACTCCCTACAACTGTACAACTCATCCTTATGTAACAGATAATACTCCCTACAAATCTAACACATATAAACAGTCCGTGTTCGGCCTCAGACCGCTATGGTGGCAGGCGTGGCTGGTTTGAGCTGTGGCGGCAGAGGTGAGGTGCATTGTGGGTACCTGGTGTCGTTGTAGCTGTGCCACTCGCCCAGGCCCGCGTGCTTGCAGTAGGCCGTGTAGTGCCCGCCCAGAGCGCTGCCCGTGTGATTGGACACGGCGAACAGGCTGTACACCGCCCGCTCTGGAACATACAGAAACATCACCGTGAGAAACGGGAGATCAGTTTGAGGAGGGAATGTGTAAACAAAACGAGTCTCGCCATGTGTTAAAGGTCCCCATATTACACCAAATTACACATGAAAATGACTTTGAGGAGGGAACGTGTAAACAAACAAGAGTGTCGCAACGTGTTAAAGGTCCCCATATTACACCATTAGACCCCATATTACACATGAAGATCACTGGGGATTGAATGTGTAAACAAACAAGAGCAAAACAGTGTGTTAAAGGTCTCCATATTACACCATTACACCCCGTATTACACATGAAAATCACTTTGAAGAGGGAATGTGTAAACAAACAAGAGTGTCACAGTGTGTTAAAGGTCCCCATATTACACCATTACACCCCATATTATACATGAAGATCAATTTGAGGAGGGAACGTATAAACAAACGACTGTCGCAATGTGTTAAAGGTCCCCATATTACACCAAATTACACATGATTACTTTGAGGGAACATGTAAACAAACAAGAGCAACACAGTGTGTTAAAGGTCCCTATGTTACACCATTACACCCCATATTATACGTGAAGATCACTTTGAGGAGGGAACGTGTAAAGAAACGAGATCGACGCAGCATGTTAAAGGTCCCCATATTACACCATTATACCCCTATTATACCATATTACACGTAAAAATCACTTTGAGGAGGGAAAGTGTAAACAAATCAGTGTTACAATGTGTTAAAGGTCCCCATATTACGCATGAAGATAATTTTTAGGTGGGAACGTGCAAACAAACGAGAGCGCAGTGTGTTAGAGGTCCCCATATTACACCGTTATACCCCATATTACACATGAAAATCTCTTTAAGGGAGTGTGTAAACAAACAAGAGCGACACGTGTGAAAAGTCCCCACATTACACCATATTACATGTGAAGATCACTGAGGAGGGAACGTGTAAACAAACGAGAGAGATAGTGTGTTCAAGGTCCCCATATTACACCATTACACCCCAAATTACACATGAAAATCACTTTGAGGAGGGAACGTGTAAACAAACGAGTGTCGCAATGTGTTCAAGGTCCCCATATTACACCATTCTTTGTGTTCTAATGTTGTTTCCTCATCACAAACAGAACTGGTGTATTTTTTTGTTTTTGTTTTGTTTTCTTTTAATCATAGTCTCTGTGCATTGGGGAAAAAAAACAATATCTAGGCAAGTTAAAATGATTTAAATTAAGCACATTTTACTTTATTTGAGTAGATTCAATTTGACAAGCAAAATTATCTGCCAAGTGTTTTTCTTAATTCAAGCAACAATCAATTTTCTTTTTATTTTCAGTGCAAAAAATTGTTGTTTTTCTTATTTTAAGTATCAAAAGATGTATTTTCATTTGGCATATCTTTTTACTTGTCAAGTGAAATTTACTCAAATCATGGTAAAACTTTCTAGAATTCAAGTCATCTCAACTTAACTAGATTTTTGTTTTTTGCAATGTGAAATAATAATCTTGGTCAAGCAGACAGACATCAACACCACGAATTAAACAATAAATACAAATAAAAACCGTAATAACATTCAGCAAAAAATAACCAAAGATTAGACCAGAGACAAAATATAATAAACCTTATAAAAAACATAGACCATAGGCCCCAAACTTCTTGACTACTTCTTCCTGGAGTTGCGTTTCGTTTTAATTCACACAAACCAATTTTCCGGGATTTAAAGGGTTAACAAAACACAAGTCCGGGTGTGTTTTTGAGGAGGAAACGGCGTTAGAACACGGCCTAAAGTTCACGGCCTAAAGTTCACGGCCTAAAGTTCACGGCCTAAAGTTCACAGGGGTTAGTTTAGCGCGACATCGGAGCGTTATCGGATTCGTTATTGGCGACTGACCGTTGGTGTCGGAGAAGTCCCTCAGATCCAGCTCCTTCAGGGGGAAGTTGACGTACGTGGAGAGTTTGGAGCTGCGCACGTTTGAGTCGGAAAAGCGCTTCAGGTCTGAGGCGGAAGAGTCAAGGAAACAACACAACTCTGCAGCTATAATCATCTGCACTTTAACATCCTCACAGGTGAGTAAAGGTGTGAACAGGTGAGTAAAGGTGTGTACAGGTGAGTAAAGGTGTGTACAGGTGAGTAAAGGTGTGTACAGGTGAGTAAAGGTGTGAACAGGTGAGTAAAGGTGTGTACAGGTGAGTAAAGGTGTGTACAGGTGAGTAAAGGTGTGAACAGGTGAGTAAATGTGTGAACAGGTGAGTAAAGGTGTGTACAGGTGAGTAAAGGTGTGAACAGGTAAGTAAAGGTGTGAACAGGTAAGTAAGGGAGTGTACACAGGTGAGTAAAGGTGTGAACAGGTAAGTAAGGGAGTGTACACAGGTGAGTAAAGGTGTGAACAGGTAAGTAAAGGTGTGAACAGGTAAGTAAAGGAGTGAACAGGTAAGTAAGGGAGTGTACACAGGTAAGTAAAGGTGTGAACAGGTAAGTAAGGGAGTGTACACAGGTGAGTAAAGGTGTGAACAGGTAAGTAAAGGTGTGTACAGGTGTGGACATAAGTAAGTAAAGGTGTGTATACAGTTAAGTAAAGGTGTGTACAGGTGTGTAAAGGTGTGAACAGGTGAGTAAAGGTATGAACAGTTAAGTAAAGGTGTGTACAGGTGTGTACAGGTGTGTACATAAGTAAATAAAGGTGTGAACAGGTGAGTAAAGGATACGGAGCACCAGGATGCGAGGGAATCTCTGGATACTGAGGCGTTTGGTGCACTTCCGCCTGGTTTTACAGCGATCGCAGGTCTGCGGACAGATGAGAGACAGTTACAGTCAGACAGAAATACAAGGACACGGTCAGGACGCGGTCAGGGCGCAGTCAGGACGCGGTCAGGACGCGGTCAGGGCGCGGTCAGGGCACGGTCAGGGCGCGGTCAGCAGGACGCGGTCAGCAGGACGCGGTCAGCAGGACGCGGTCAGCAGGACGCGGTCAGGACGCCGTCAGGAAGCGGTCAGGAAGCGGTCAGGAAGCGGTGAGCAGGACGCGGTCAGGACGCGGTTAGGGCGCGGTCAGCAGGACACGGTCAGGGCGCGGTCAGGGCGCGGTCAGCAGGACGCGGTCAGGGCGCGGTCAGGGCGCGGTCAGGACGCGGTCAGCAGGACGCGGTCAGGGTGCGGTCAGGACGAGGTCCGGACGAGGTCAGGGCGCGGTCAGGGCACGGTCAGGACGCGGTCAGCAGGGCGCGGTCAGGACGAGGTCAGGACGAGGTCAGGGCGCGGTCAGGGCGCGGACAGGACGAGGTCAGGACGAGGTCAGGACGAGGTCAGGGCAGTCAGGGCGAGTCAGGGCAGCAGTCAGGGCGGTCAGAAGCGCGGTCAGGGCGCGGTCAGAAGCGCAGTCAGAACGCAGTCAGAACGCAGTCAGGACGCGGTCAGCAGGACGCGGTCAGGGCGCGGTCAGGACGAGGTCAGGGCGCGGTCAGGGCGCGGACAGGACGAGGTCAGGACGAGGTCAGGACGAGGTCAGGACGCGGTCAGGACGAGGTCAGGACGCGGTCAGGACGCGGTCAGGGCGCGGTCAGGGCGCGGTCAGGGCGCGGGGACGGGGCGACTGCAGTGTTTTGGACAGTGTGGACGTGGACTTACCGGGCTCTCGTCTCCGTCCAGCACGTCCTCTTTGGTGAAGAGCTTCAGGCAGTCTCTGAGCGTCACCTCTCCGGAGCTCTTCTGCACAGACGCAGACAAACGTTCATTTTAATGTGACGATTTTTATGAGGAAACAGTCCAGGACATACAGGATCAGGATAAAAAGAACAGAAGGCTTCATCAGAGTTTGTCAAGTTTCATATAACAAACAAAACCACTCAAATATAGCAGTAAAAACAGCATTTAAAATATGTCATTCAGCTCTAGCTTAAATTAAAGATGTTGTACCTGATTTATGCTCAAAAAGACACTAAACACTAAAACATCTCTAAATGACAAAAATCTTGATAAAAAATCTGTACAATGCAAAAACTGAAATCTACCCATGTTAACATGACTTGAATTCAGAAATTCAGAAAATGATCTGCCAATGGAACAAGACTTTTCGTACTTAAAATATGAAAATGCCTCTTGCTGCACTTAAGAAAAACAACAACTTTTTGCACTTAAAATAAGAAAGAAAATCAAATGTTGCTTGAATTAAGAAAAACATATTCCACTGTTAGATTATTTTACTTGTCAAGTTAAATCTACACAAATAATCTTAATTCAAGTCATTTTAACTGACCTAAATATTGCTTTTTGAAGTGTTAGGGGCAGAAAATACATTTGTGTGCATCTTTTCATTTTTAAAATCATCTTTACAGGGTTTTTCATGTGTTCAAGAAAAAGAAAAATACTGTATGAATTAAAAACAGAGGCGCTCGTGTTTTTTTCATGCTTGTTTCTATGGAGATGTCATTGCTGGAATGTTCCACAGTACACTGATATTGACATTATTATTATTCCGGCACAGGTAGGCGGGTTGTCACGTATCTCTGACAAAAATCCTGGACATGTCGTCAACCGAATGAACCGTTTTGCTCATAAGCAGCGACGTCCTTCACACATCGAACCTATTAAAAAAATGGCTTTTCTAGAGCGAAAATGAACATAACTTTGTGCTGAAGCTGAATTAGTTTTGCTTTAAATTGTTCCTGTGGTTAATGTCACCGGATGAGTTTATTATTATGGACAGGAGCTGAGGTGGAGGCAGGTTTTTGTTTGTTTGTTTGTTTGTTTGTTTGTTTGTTTGTTTGTTTGTACCAGAGCGAAACAGACGACTAAGTTCTGCTGTTTTTACTCATGTGGAATGAAAAATTATTTATTTTTAATTTGCTAAGTTTGTTTAACATTTACAGACATCTCGGGTTTTCCTGACTAAACCAGGTCTAAACCAGGTCTAAACCAGGACTAAACCAGGACTAAACCAGGTCTAAACCAGGTCTAAACTAGGTCTAAACCAGGTCTAAACCAGGACTAAACCAGGACTAAACCAGGACTAAACCAGGTCTAAACCAGGTCTAAACTAGGTCTAAACCAGGTCTAAACCAGGACTAAACCAAGACTAAAACCAGGTCTAAACCAGGACTAAACCAGGACTAAACCAGGTCTAAACCAGGTCTAAACTAGGTCTAAACCAGGTCTAAACCAGGACTAAACCAAGACTAAAACCAGGTCTAAACCAGGACTAAACCAGGACTAAACCAGGTCTAAACCAGGACTAAACCAGGACTAAACCAGGACTAAACCAGGTCTAAACCAGGTCTAAACTAGGTCTAAACCAGGTCTAAACCAGGACTAAACCAAGACTAAAACCAGGTCTAAACCAGGACTAAACCAGGACTAAACCAGGTCTAAACCAGGACTAAACCAGGACTAAACCAGGACTAAACCAGGACTAAACCAGGACTAAACCAGGACTAAACCAGGTCTAAACCAGGACTAAACCAGGACTAAACCAGGACTAAACCAAGACTAAAACCAGGTCTAAACCAGGACTAAACCAGGTCTAAACCAGGTCTAAACCAGGTCTAAACCAGGTCTAAACCAGGTCTAAACCAGGACTAAACCAAGACTAAAACCAGGTCTAAACCAGGACTAAACCAGGTCTAAACCAGGTCTAAACCAGGTCTAAACCCGGACTAAACCAGGACTAAACCAGGTCTAAACCAGGACTAATCCAGGACTAAACCAGGTCTGAACCAGGTCTAAACCCAGACTAAACCAGGACTAAACCAGGTCTAAACCAGGACTAAACCAGGACTAAACCAAGTCTAAACCAGGACTAAACCAGGACTAAAGCAGGTCTAAACCAGGACTAAACCAGGTCTAAACCAGGACTAAACCAGGTCTAAACCAGGACTGAACCAGGAGGCGGTTTACGTAATAAATCCCCAAAATCACTTTCTCAAACACGGTACTCGCCGACCGCAGTCGATGCTTTGAACGCGCCTAAAGTATTTTTCTCTCGTTTTGTTGCGTTGGGGGCGTCTGGACTCAAATGTAACCTCAACCTCGCGGTGTGAACGTACGATGAAGGTTGGGTTGTCAGAATGAAGCGACGGACGGCGAAAACCGTAAAAACACGGGACATTCAGTATTTGTTTTCCCCGGGACAGAACATTAAAATCCGGGACAGACGGCAACACTAGTCACAGGTGGTTTTATAGCTCAAAAATATCTAGAAAAAGGTTTAATGCCACACAGTGAAACATTCCAGACAAAGCACTAACATCTCCATGGAGAAAAGCAACAGGAAAAGTGGCACAGTGCAGCTTTACGGTTAGAGTCCCTGTGTGTGGACCGTCTGCAGGGGTTTAAAGCCTTTTATGTCCAATCAGAAAGACGTTTGTACCTCTGCGATGGGGATGGACAGGTCCCAGAAGGGGTCGAACATGGTGGAGGAGGAGCCGCACACGGAGCACTTCAGACAGCTCTTCAACTGGCCCCCGAACACGTCTGTGGAGAGGCGAGCGCCACAGGCTTAGACTAAACACGTTAAGTTAAGCTAGAAAATGTGAGGTACTGTTCCCAAAGCGACCAAAAGTACGTTTGAAGGAGGATTAAAGCCAGAATAATGCACAAAAGCAGTGACATATCCACAGAAACAAGAAGTCTGGTTCTTACCCACGATGGCGCTGTCTTCCCTCTGGACGTACAGGTTCCACATTTGTCGGCCCTTCTCCTCGTCTCTGCAGCACAAACACACATTTCACTCATCGTAAAACTAGAATCTGGTATCACGACACCCCCGCTCTGGTTACTGGGGGTGTAACGATATCCAAATCTCATGGTACGATATTTATTGTGATATCGTGGGAAACCTCACGATATTATGATATTCTACATAATAACTATGGATGTCCCGATCTGATATTCAGTATCAGCTCCTGATACGGCTCTTTTACAACAACACAACAAACTTTATTTATAGAGCGCTTTTTATACAAAAATGCATCACAAAGAGCTTTACAGTGATTAAAAAAAAACAATCCCATATTTCCCCTCCACAAAGCTAAACTAAACGGACGAGTCTAGACATTACAATCCCACATACAACTAAACTAAACAAGTGAGTCTAAGTGTGACGTAACCATCTTTATTTACGGCTGAAACAGGAAAGGATGGGATTTCCACCGGGACAACTATCTTTAATAACTCTCTAACTATAACTATAACTATAACTAACTCCGGCAGAGAAAAAGGAAAATAGAGGAAGAAGAACACATATAAACATTATGACATGACATTAAATTATGCCAGGACATTGCAGCGGGAGCACGAGTCAGGGAGGTGGAGGCAGTGTCCAGGCCCTGCAGCCAGGGGGCGCTGGCTGCAGCAGAGCCGCCCACCTGCTGTGTGGGGCAAAGAAGCTGCGAGGGCGTAGACAAAGTGTAGGGAGGAGAGAAAAAGCATCCACCCTCGCCAAGAGCCAGGGAGAAAGATGATCGGGTTCAGTCATGTGATCGGACTGATCCAGTTTCACGTTTTTGCAGCATCGCTTTAAGGCGCCGTAAATCAAAGCGCCGCCGTGTCGCTGTGCGGGACTTTTCACTGCAACAAAACGAGAGTCAAACAGCGACGCAAACGCTGCAAACGCTGCAAACAAACAGTTTCTCCTGGAGGAACCAGCAGAGCCACTTTAACACGACCAGTTTGTGTGCAGAATCCCTCATTCGTCCAGGCAGAATCCACAGCAACAGGTGCAGTTCAATTTGTCAACTGGACAAAGGTTTTGACAGAAAACGTTTCAAGAAGCAGCTCGGATCAGCGGCGAAACGGCTTCTATCAAAACTTTTGTCCACTTGACAAATTGAACTCTACCCGTTGCCACGACCAATTTGATTCGTCACTTACAAAAGAATCATCCGGACGAGTTTGAGATTTACAAGGGCAAAGCCGCAGCAGCAAAAACTGGAGGAGGCGTCTCACAGAAGGTAAAGGTCGGTCAGGGTTTCGTCGTCTAATGGAGTTTTTGGAGCTAAAGTACGAACTTCCTTCACGACACATTACAGAGACGGCACAAACAGAGCTATAAAAAAAAAGGTGTAGGAAAGAGCACTCCTCAAAAAATCTTAATCGGGACGTCTCCAATAATAAGACTGACTCTGAAATGCTCTGACCA
>CM068352.1:39805490-39810490 GCA_034769755.1 Odontamblyopus lacepedii
AACCAGGACTAAACGGGACCGAGCAGAACCTTTCGATCTGGAGCTGGATCAGAACAAGTATAAGAGCACAGAGACTAGTGTACGCCCAAGGACCTGGTTTAGACCCGGTTTAGACCCAGTTTAGACCTGGTTTAGACCCGGTTTAGACCCGGTTTAGACCCGGTTTAGACCCGATTTAGACCCGGTTCAGACCTGGACCACTGAAGAATTACACAGATTTAAGGCCATATGGGAAGAGAAAAGAAAGTTCCACTGTTCAATGTGGAAAATCACAGGGTTCGTTTGAGGAAAGAGGGGTTTTATTTTCAGCGTGGGGTTTGGCGTCGTGTTGTGGTGTGCTGGTACCTTCCATGAGGGCGGCGGCGGCGGCGGAGGGGGGGGACTTGGCGGGCGTACGGCGGCTGCAGAGGTCCAGGCGGTGTGCGCTCCTCAGGCAATAGTCTCTGAGCTCACACGTGTTACTCAGACACTGCACGATCGAGTTCAGAAAACACTGCAAACACCAAACACACATTATGATTATGATTATGATTATGATTATGATTATGATTATGATTATGATTATGATTATGATTATGATTATGATTATGATTATGATTATTGAGCCTTCACAGCCGGCGTCGTCAACATTCCCCCGGGGCTGTGGCGCTAACTGGAGGCACTGATCTGTCTGAAGCTCTGTCACTCACGTTAGACCAGGACTAAACCAGGGCTAAACCAGGGCTAAACCAGGACGAAACCAGGGCTAAACCAGGACTAAACCAGGACTAAACCAGGACAAAACCAGGACTAAACCAGGGCTAAACCAGGGCTAAACCAGGACTAAACCAGGGCTAAACCAGGGCTAAACCAGGACTAAACCAGGGCTAAACCAGGGCTAAACCAGGACTAAACCAGGTCTAAACCAGGACTAAACCAGGGCTAAACCAGGGCTAAACCAGGACTAAACCAGGGCTAAACCAGGACTAAACCAGGGCTAAACCAGGGCTAAACCAGGACTAAACCAGGGCTAAACCAGGGCTAAACCAGGACTAAACCAGGACAAAACCAGGACTAAACCAGGTCCAAACTTGGTCTAAACCAGGTCTAAACCAGGTCCAAACTTGGTCTAAACCAGGTCTAAACCAGGTCCAAACTTGGTCTAAACCAGGTCTAAACCAGGTCCAAACTTGGTCTAAACCAGGTCTAAACCAGGTCCAAACTTGGTCTAAACCAGGTCTAAACCAGGTCCAAACTTGGTCTAAACCAGGTCTAAACCAGGTCCAAACTTGGTCTAAACCAGGTCTAAACCAGGTCCAAACTTGGTCTAAACCAGGTCTAAACCAGGTCCAAACTAGCTCAGTCCCTCAGGTTGGACCGTAAACAAACATGTGGGAGACGCTCACCGTGTTCCCGAGGTTCTTCAGTCCCACCAGGCCCTGCGGAGTCTTGTTCTGTTCACACAAAATCACACGTTTGCCATTAGTTTTTATTCACTGTATCCACTAACTAATTAAAATTAATTACGTATTTTATATATCATTTTTAAATGTATTTTATTTTATAATTTTTTTTTTTTTTTTAATAAATTATAAGTATATATATATTTAAATATAGAGACTGTTGTTTATTTTGGACACATTTATGTTTTTCTGAGCATTATTTCATGTTCAAAGCGTATTTTATTTATTTTATGTTTTATACGTCGCAAAGGTCCATATTTGTAGCCTGTATTTATTTTCAATATGAAAGTTTTGCGTAAATCATCAATAAACATCATCAAGAGCAAAACCACAGAATAGCAATAAATAAAAGCAATAACATAAGTAAACCATAAATAAAAGTCACAGAGGACGATGCATCTTCAGCGGAACTTTAAAATAATCGTTTTCGAGCGCCGGGATCAGACTTTGGATGAATAAAAGGAGCAAAAGCACAATAACAGGTTTAAAGCTCCTGGTGTGTGCTCAGGTGAGTTATGAGGACAGGTGTGAAGGTGTAAGTGGGTCAGCGTTATGTCACCCCCGCCCCGTAACCGTCCTATCACAAACTCAGCAGATGCGGTTTCACCTGTGGATGTGGCAATAAAACCGCCATAAACCGATAATCGCTAATCTCCAGCGATAATGTGTCAAACGAGAACCAGAGGAAGGACATTTTGTTTTAGCGAAACAAAGGAACGGTCAAGATAAACGACGTAAACTCCTCTGACACACAAAAACAAGCGTCAGAAACAAACCTGGAGTCGTGTTTTGTTTCATTCACGTTCACGTTCGACTAACTCTTTATTATGAGTCTGTAGGGACGTAACACACGAAAGAATGAAAAAAAATAAAGAAAACATAGAAGAAAGAACTAAAGGACGAACAAAAATAAGAAAGTACGAGAAAGAACAGAACAAAGAACGAAGGAATACTGGAAAAAACGGAGAACGGCCGTTTCCCCGAACCAAACTCCTGGTCCTGATATCCAGACCTGAACCAGGTCTAAACCAGGACTGGACCAGGTCTAAACCAGGACTAAACCAGGTCTAAACCAGGACTAAACCAGGACCGAACCAGGAATGAACCAGGTCCAAACCAGGACTAAACCAGGACCTAACCAGGTCCAAACCAGGACTAAACCAGGACCTAACCAGGTCCAAACCAGGACTAAACCAGGACTGGACCAGGTCCAAACCAGGACTAAACCAAGACTGAACCAGGTCCAAACCAGGACTAAACCAGGACTAAACCAGGACTAAACCAGGACCTAACCAGGAATGAACCAGGTCTAAACCAGGTCTAAATCAGGACTAAACCAGGACTAAACCAGGTCCAAACCAGGACTAAACCAGGTCCAGGGGTACATGGGGGTAAATATAAAATCGCCTAAAACGTAAATGTCAAACTGGAGCTGTGGCGATAGTGAAAACATCAGCTCAGGTCACAGGGGTCGGTTCGGCGTAACACGGGAGCTTTAATATTAAAATTTTCGGAAAAGCTGATAGGAAAAATGTTTGGAAAATTTACTTCTGAGAATACGTGAAAATCAGGTCCGGGGCCGTGCCGGTCTGTGCTTACATAACAGACCATTACTGTAACTGCGGCGGCGCACGGGAGGTAAGACGCCTGTGCCAGTGTTTTCTGCAAAAACAGGTTTAAAAGCTGCATTTGTGGATGTACGGCGAGCTTCGTGAGGTGCGTTTAAAGACAGCGAGGTGCGTTTAAAGACAGCGAGGTGCGTTTAAAGACAGCGAGGTGCGTTTAAAGACAGCGAGGTGTGTTTAAAGACAGCGAGGTGCGTTTAAAGACGTCGAGGTGCGTTTAAAGACAGCGAGGTGCGTTAAAAGACGTCGAGGTGCGTTTAAAGACGTCGAGGTGCGTTTAAAGACGTCGAGGTGCGTTTAAAGACGTCGAGGTGCGTTTAAAGACGTCGAGGTGCGTTTAAAGACAGCGAGGTGCGTTTAAAGACGTCGAGGAGCGTTTAAAGACGTCGAGGAGCGTTTAAAGACGTCGAGGTGCGTTTAAAGACGTCGAGGTGCGTTTAAAGACGTCGAGGTGCGTTTAAAGACGTCGAGGTGCGTTTAAAGACGTCGAGGTGCGTTTAAAGACGTCGAGGTGCGTTAAAAGACGTCGAGGTGCGTTTAAAGACGTCGAGGTGCGTTAAAAGACGTCGAGGTGCGTTTAAAGACGTCGAGGTGCGTTTAAAGACGTCGAGGTGCGTTTAAAGACGTCGAGGTGCGTTTAAAGACGTCGAGGTGCGTTAAAAGACGTCGAGGTGCGTTTAAAGACGTCGAGGTGCGTTTAAAGACGTCGAGGTGCGTTTAAAGACAGCGAGGTGAGTTTAAAGACAGCGAGGTGCGTTTAAAGACGTCGAGGTGCGTTTAAAGACGTCGAGGTGCGTTAAAAGACGTCGAGGTGCGTTTAAAGACGTCGAGGTGCGTTTAAAGACGTCGAGGTGCGTTAAAAGACGTCGAGGTGCGTTTAAAGACGTGGAGGAGCGTTTAAAGACGTCGAGGTGCGTTTAATGACGTCGAGGTGCGTTTAATGACAGTGCCGTGAAAAGAAAAAGAAGTATTATTAAAAGGATTATTAAAAGTATCCAAGTACCCATTTAAAAATGTACTTAAAGAGTAAAAAGTATTTCTCGCAGATTTTCAGATTTAATAAAGCGTCAAATTTATTATTTGGAATTTTATTGAACAAAAACTAATTTTGCACGACTGTTTTTTGTATATTTTTGTTTGCTCAAACTATGAACGAGTTAAAAGTACATTTCAGTTCAGTTAAAAAATGTAGTGAGTAAAAGTAAAGTAAAAGTACGCTCTGTCAACGTGAAGTACAGATGCCTAAAAGTGGAGTACGTGACTCCGTGTCCTTCGTTACGTTCCCCCGCTGCAATACGCTGCAATACTCGGGTAAAAGTAAAAGTATCACATGAAAAAAAAAAAGTACCGGAGTAAAAGTATCAAAAGTACCAGTACCCGTTTAAAAATGTATTTTAAGCATTTCTTGCAGATTTTGAGTCAATAAACCTTCAAATTTACAGATTGTGGTAAAGCTTCGTGCTGAATTTAGTTTTTTTTTTGCACTTTTCGGTCCTGCAGTGAAGCAGAAAGTTCACGCAGCTCTTCTCAAACGCAGTGAAGTAAAAGTACGCGCTGTAAGTAAAGTACAGACGCCTAAACGCGCAGTACGTGCCTCCGTTTCCTTGGTGACGTCGCTGCAGTGCGGAACATACCTGTGCACCTGCGCTCACCTTGCTCTGGCTGATGATGAGCCCCCTGAACGTGGACATGATCGCGGAGCGGGACAGGGCCGGGCTCTTCCGGCGCTGCTCCGCGGGCTCCGGCGGCTCCGCGGCGGGCTGCTCCCCCGTCACCGTGTAAGAGTGGCGCAGGGACGGCATGGCTACGCTCCCGAGGGCTGCTGCTGGAGGAGGTGAGAGGAGCGCGAGTGACACGGGGCCTTCCGCGGGTGACACGAGTGACGCGGGAGCGCAGCGCGGGGCAGTTTTCACCGCCAGAGCTCCGCCCCGCC
>CM068352.1:39815490-39825490 GCA_034769755.1 Odontamblyopus lacepedii
AAAAAACAGGATCCTGTGTCGCGGGTTCATACAAACATTTTAAGACCAAAATGTGGAGGCTACAGCAGCAGGTCCAGAGGAGCCAAACCCCGGGGCCTGAACACGGCGGCACATTCACCTCACTGAGTCTCCAGGTTGGACTCTCCCGCCTCGGCCCTTCCTGTGGCTCACTGAGCACGTGCAGTAGAGCTTTGTACTCCCGCGGGCGCACGTGAACGTGCACGTGAACATCCACATGAGCGGGAAAACGAGCGGGAAAACGAGCGGAAAAACGAACGGGAAAACGAGTGGGAAAACGAACAGGAAAACGAGCGGGAAAACGAGCGGAAAACATGCAGGAAAACGAGCGGGAAAACGAACGGGAAAACGAGCGGGAAAACGAGCAGAAATACGAGCGGGAAAACGAGCGGGAAAACGAGCGGGAAAACGAGCGGGAAAACGAGCATGCACACAAGTGGGTTCGTGCATCACACTTTGACCAATCAGAGCGAGAGGAGCTGAGCGGAGGCGGAGCGAATGACAAAAAACAAGTTTTTAAGACGACTGAAGGAATTTGAGCAGAGAAAAAGTTTATAAAACTAGATAAAAGGCACCACAAAATACGACATTTTTGGAAGCTGCAGGTTCCCCGTCAGCCCCCGTCAGCCCCTGTCAGCCCTCGTCAGGCCCCGTCAGGCCCCGTCAGGCCCCGTCAGGGCCTGTCAGGGCCTGTCAGGACCTGTCACTCAAACATGAGCAGTGTGTGATTACTTTACGCTCTATTAGAACAGTTTTGTCACCACAGTTAGACTCAGAACAGCCGGAGGCCTGAGCTGGAGCGTGACGCCTCCGTTTATTTACACATTGCTTCGAGGAACAGAACAAACTGTTTTCTAATGCAGAACTCACAGCACTCGTTTGTTTTCTGACCTCATTTTAGATTAATAATGTGTTTCAAAATATCACCATTAGAACAGATGGATCCGCAGGGGTCAGAGGTCAGGCACAGTCACAGAGCTTTGACCCGGGCTGATAAGGCGTCTCTCTCTGGGGCTGTAAAACCTGTCACTGCTTTTGTTTCAGACGCACAAGTGTGAAAGCCGAAGAGCCTGAGCTTCTGTCCAAGACATTTCCAACTAAAAAATAAATAATACATAATATATTATTGTGAGACCTTTGACGACACAATATCACCAGATTTCGGTTATTGTCACTAAATGTCATTTAAATCCAACCAATATTTTACTTTTCTTTGCTCTTTGTTTACTTTATTCGTGAGCTCTTTTATATCTTTTTCAGACTAAAATAATGTTTCGAATGTTTTCAAGTTCAGATACTTTAGCAAAATGGTTCGTATATAAAGTAAATAATTTGGGCCCAGATTTCTAACCCTAATATTTCTGGATATGGAACCACGTCTTAAGGCCTCTACACACTGCAGGATTTTTTGGTCTTAAATGATTTTTAAACCTGCGACAAAAGGCACAAACACCACAGACACGAGGAGAATCTGATGAGACTAAAAATCTCCAATCGCAAAGACTGCAGCAGGATCTGTGTGGAGCACAGGATATAAAGCCGTGAGCGCGATGGCGTCAGCTGTTTCCTGTCTACAGTAAAACCAGTCGCTTTGAGACTCTTAAAGTCGAACTCGGGCCCATCTGAAGCTAAAGTCCGTTTCTAGAGGTGGTTGAATTCTGTCAGAAGCCAAAAAACGGCACAGATCAGTGTTTCCTCGGTGGAGATCTCACTGTGGCAGTGAGTCTGTCAAGGCAACAAACCAGTGTAGTGATGGGGGCAAGTTCTGAACTAGTGTAGTGATGGGGGCAAGTTCTGAACTAGTGTAGTGATGGGGGCAAGTTCTGAACTTCCACGTAAAACGATCGTCGACTCCAGAAGCAACAAGTGAGGATCCACTACTGACGGTGATGAAGAAGAGAAACTGAAAGTTGTTGAAAGAAAATGGTTCAGGGATGTATTTTTTTAGCGTTTTTCAAAAATTCACTGGTAAATAAATGGGATTTGAAACAGCATCAGCGATCGAGTCTTTTGGGCTTTGGCCTGTGGGAAATCAGCAGAGGGAAGTGTGAGGTGCTTCTAAAGATGTTTTCTAATGTTTCCAGACACTAATGAGTGAACCAGGCAGAGCGTTTGGTTTGTTAGACTCGTGGCTGTTGTCAGATGGGTTAAAGTGGAGTTAAGCTTCTTCAGGGTGAAGCAAACTGGTGTTTTACGTGGAAGTTCAGAACTTGCCCCCATCACTACACTAGTTCAGAACTTGCCCCCATCACTGCACTAGTTCAGAACTTGCCCCCATCACTACACTAGTTCAGAACTTGCCCCCATCACTACACTGGTTTGTTGCCTTGACAGACTCACACACAGTCAGATCTCCACCGAGGAAACACTGATCTGTGCCGTTTTTTGGCTCCTGACAGAATTCCACCTCCTCTAGTGACGGACTTTAGCTTCAGACGGGCCACAGGAAGTAGAGTCACTGTGGCTGATCTGCAGCTTCACCTCGATCCGTGCGCTGTGTGGATGGAAACAGACACACGTGAGGAACTGTCTCCACTTTTTACTTTTAAAGAACACCTCAAACTGGATTCATATCGCGGTTTTGTGGACTGGAGTCATTATTTGCAGATTTCTATGGATAATGTGGATCATTTTATGCACTTTAAATGTTCCACTTTACATTAGGTGAGTAATAAAGTCTTTATTTTCGCTCTGTCCTGAGTTTGTTTGTCGCGTCTCTGTGTCCGTCACTCCTCTGCCCCTGACTCTGTTTTATCGTCTGTTTTATCGTCTGTTTCCGTCGCGTTGTTGAATTTTGGTGGTTCTGATCTGACACTGACTCCACACGAAGAGACAAAGTCGAATCACGCCTCCCCGAACTCGGGAAGAAGAAATCGCAGCCAAAATCGGGCAAATCTTCCTTAATTTAACACTGGAGTGGTTGAAACTTGATCATTATTGGGTTTTTGACTAAAAGAAGTAACATTTAAGCACCTCTAAAGCTCTGTCAGTGCCGTATTTCATAATGATCCATGTGATTCTGGGGAAAGCAGAAGTATCTGATGAACCACCGCCTCTAAGAAAGAAAACGGAAATGTCTCTGTTCTGTTTTTGTTTTGACTCCCATCATAAGCACTTTATGTTCCCACATCCCGTCATTCTGACACTTTTTATGTCGCCATTCCGACAATTTACTCATGAGGTAGTGACAAGAGGAGGTGCGCTGCTTTAGACCTGCTTTTAGTACTGATTTAGTCCTGATTTAGACCTGATTTAGACCTGGTTTAGACCTGGTTTAGACCTGGTTTTGGTCCTGGCATAGACCTGCTTTGAAACCAGGACTAAACCACCAGGTCTGAATCTAAACCAGGACTAAAATCAGGACTTGAACCAGGTCTAAACCAGGTCTAAGCCAGGACTAAAATCAGGACTCAAGCCAGGTCTAAACCAGATCTAAACCAGATCTAAGCCAGGACTAAACCAGGTCTAAACCGAGACTGAACCAGGACTGAACCAGATCTAAGCCATGTTTAAAACTAAACCAGGACTAAAATCAGGACTAAAACCAGGTCTAAACCAGGTCTAAACCAGGTCTACAACAGGATTTAACCAGAGCCTTTGCCACAGATCGAGTTATTTCCATGTCGGACCTTCACTCGTGCAGTTTTATCTTCTTCCTCTTTGAGCTGCAGCCGAAACCTTCAGTGTGTTGATCAAAAACAGTGTGACGTGTCCCGAGTCCGGGTCTGAGTGGTGAGTAAACGTGGAGCAGGTGGTTTATGTGTCTGTGGTCATAACAGGATTTGTTTGTTGGGAAACTGTTTGAAGAGCTGCGAGTTTCACCATAAAACCACAACGGCCCCGTTTTTCTCCTCAGGTACAGCGTTTCTGGGTTCCACACTCGGCTCCGACGCCGGCGTCTGTCTGTGGGAGTCGTGTGTCCGTTTGTTCTCACACGTCCGGCACTCCCACATTTCCCCCGTGGTCCGAGCGGCGCCACATTCGCTTTTCCCCACATCCGACATCCGACATGTGATTATTAAGTTTGGACTGAGCTCTTTTCAGGACCAGATTTACACGGACTGGAGGCGCGGCCTGGTTTAGTCCTGGATAAATCCTGTTTTAGACCTGGTTTAGTCCTGGTTTAGTCCTGGATAAATCCTGTTTTAGACCTGGTTTAGTCCTGGATAAATCCTGTTTTAGTCCTGGTTTAGTCCTGGATAAATCCTGTTTTAGTCCTGGTTTAGTCCTGGATAAATCCTGTTTTAGACCTGGTTTAGTCCTGGATAAATCCTGTTTTAGACCTGGTTTAGTCCTGGATAAATCCTGTTTTAGTCCTGGTTTAGTCCTGGATAAATCCTGTTTTAGTCCTGGTTTAGTCTTGGTTTAGTCCTGATTTAGACCTGGTTTAGTCCTGGTTTAGTCCTGATTTACACCTGGTTTTAGCCCTGGTTTAGACCTGGTTTTAGTCCTGGTATAGACTTGGTTTAGTCCTGGTTTAAAACCAGGTCTTAATCAGGACTAAAACCAGGTCTAAAGCAGAACTAAAGAAGGCCTAAACTAGGTCTAAATCAGGACTAAAATCAGGTCTAAACCAGGACTAAAACCAGGTCTAAATCAGGACTCAAACCAGGTCTAAACCAGGACTAAACCAGGTCTAAAACCAGGACTAAACCAGGACTAAACCAGGACTAAAACCAGGTCTAAATCAGGATCTAAACCAGGACTAAACCAGGACTAAACCAGGACTAAACCAGGTCTTAATCAGGACTAAACCAGGACTAATCCAGGACTAAACCAGGACTAAACCAGGACTAAACCAGGACTAAACCAGGACTAAACCAGGACTAAACCAGGTCTAAACCAGGACTAAACCAGGACTAAACCAGGACTAAACCAGGACTAAACCAGGACTAAACCAGGCCGTTCTCGGCGATACCTCATGAGTAAATAGTGGGAACAGGGGGTGAACCTCGAGTTTCTGAGGCTGCAGGAAACGTTCAAACTCGGTCCTGTCACATTTATTCTGGATGTTGATAAATCCATAATGTTTTTCAGTTTTTTCCCTCGAAGTGCACAGGTCGTTCATCCTGTAGCCGACACAGAGACTCGACCCTGCAGAAGCTCTGGCAGTCGTTTGTTCTTCAGATATTCACAGGTTTATTTCGGTCGATGACGTCGTCCAGAACCTCAGAACAGGAAGAAAATGAGAGAAAACGTCTTTGGTTTGTGCTGTTTTGTGCTGTGACAGTTTCATTTGTGTGAGTTTATTTCTAAAATTATTCATTATTATTTCTGTGGTAATTACAGGACGTCATTTCCGCTCAGCTGACGGAGACAAACTCCACAAAACTAGAGAAGAGAAACGACCTGAGGCTGAGGAAAAGTCTGTGTTATTATAAAATATGAATCAAATGACTAAAGACTGAAACAGACTTTTCTACTTGACGTGTAGAACGTTTAAAGAATGTCAATAATATCACTTTTTGATAATAAATTGCATTTTTGTCATTGAAGAATAATTAACTGTGATTAATCGTGATTTATCAGATTATCAGAATTAAAATAATCATTTGACAGCACTATATTTTATCATTCTAACAGTTTTATTCACATTTTTTATACATGAAACATGACACAGGGAAAACATCGCCCATGAAACTGATCTTTTTATTCTTCTTTATAACCTGTGACCATTTTCCAAAAAAGTTGAAGCAGTAATTTAGCTCCGAGCCTCGTTTCCGTCCTGTGACGTTCAGGACTCGGCTCCAGGTCGAGTCTGTTCCACATCCACAGACGTCGGTCCTGAGGATGTGAATAACCTGAACCATAAAAGTGAACAACTGGGCACTTTTTACCTCCTTCACAGCTCCACTAGTTTATTACATCCAAATCTGTGGCAGGTCAGTCAGTAAACTTAACCCTGAAGTCCTACGACATCGTCCACGACTCAGAGGAACATGTTTCTATAACCAGAACTTTGTAAGTGTAACAGACAGAAACGTCCTTTTCCCCTCTGAAAGTGCAGACATAGAGGTTTCCGTACATTTCTGCGGCTTTATCCTACGTCACACTCACGCTGTGTGATGACGGGAGCAAAACGAGTGTCCAACAGGAACTTTGTTTTCCCCAAACTCATGCGCTCCGTCCATTTTGATGGAGCCAAACTTTGCCAAAGAGTGAAGTGAGTCAAGATGGTCGACTCCTCTGACTGTGTGTGTTTATAACGAGGGAAAAAGTCGCTCTAAGTGGAGTTAATTCTCACACACATGGAAAATGACACATGTTGGTGTGTGTAATTGTGCATCTCTTTCTATTTTTATTTAAAGGTTTATTTCAGTCCAAATGAACAAATCCAAATGTAATTTCCACCCTGGAAATGCAGAAGTGCTGTGGCTCTGGCCGTGGTCCTGACAGGAGCTGTTTCCAGGACTGGACCAGGAAAGTCATGGAGCCACTGCACTTTTTTTGTTTTTAGGGCAATAAGGAGATTTTTAATTTACTTACAGACTTGAGATTTTGCATTTTTGTAGCTCAGGCCCTAAATTAAGCATTTTTATGTCCAAAAAGTTGTTTCTACATGTTTGCTGTGGGTTTTGTATAAAAGAGTGAATTTTATTTTATTTTTTTTATTTTTTCATCTCTATTTCTGGTCCTGTAGCTTTTCTCACAGCCTCATGACACAACTACAGCAGCAGATTGTGAAACACAGTGGAGTTTCTGAGTGTTTATCACCGTTTTCATGAAGAGGAATTTCATTTTTCTGTTTGTGTGAACGGCTCAAAAACATCCAAATATTTCACAATTACGACATCAAAACTGTGTGTGATTCTGCTGCGATGAAGCAGGAGCGTGAGTACACACCAAAGTACTGCGAATAATGCAGTAATACACTAATAATGCAGTAATTGTACTGCCATTAAACAGGAATGTGAGTACACACCAAAGTACTGCGTGTACTCTGAATAATGCAGTAATTATAGGACTGAGGTCATGTGATACGTCAGAGCGAACAGCACACGAGCACATGAGAGAAGGAGGGAGGGAGGGAGGGAGAGAGAAAGAGAAGGAGAGAGGTGAGAAAGACAGTGGTATTTGAGTTACTGCGAGAGAGAGAAGGAGAGAAAGAGGAGAGAGAAGGAGAAGAAGAGAGGGAGAGAAAGAGAGAGGGAGGGAGGGAGGAGGGAGGGAAGGAGGAGGGAGGGAGGAGGAGAGAAAGAGAAGGAGAGAGGTGAGAAAGACTGGTATTTGAATTACTGCGAGAGAGAGAAGGAGAGAAAGAGGAGAGAGAAGGAGAAGAAGAAGAGAGGGAGAAGGAGGGAGGGAGAGAAAGATTGTGGTATTTGAGTTACTGTGAGAGGGAGAAGAGGAGAGAGCGAGGAGAGGAGAGTAAGAGAAGGAGAGAGGGAGAGAGAGGAGAGAAAGACAGTGGTATTTGAGTTAGTGTGAGGGAGAGAGAGAGAAAAGAGAGGACAGAGAGAAAATGAGAAGAAGGAGAGAGAGAGAAAGAAGGAGAGAGAGAAGAAAGGACAGAGAGAAGGGGAGGAGGAGGAGATAAAAAGAGGGAGAGAGAGTGACAGAGGAGAGGTGTTTCCCTGACCTCATCCTGGGGACATCAGTGTGATCCTGAGTCACACAGAACGAAAGAGCAGAAACGTAAGAAGTAAAAGAACGAAAGAACGAACGAAAGAAAGAAAACAAAGAAGAAAGAACAAGTGAATGAAAGAATGAAAAAGAACAGAAGAAAAATAATGAACAAAACAAAGACTTTAAAAGAAAACAAGAAAGAAAGAATGAATAAATGAAAAAGAACAGAAGAAAGACCAAACGAATGAAGAAAAGAAAGGAAGAAAAAGAAAGAACAAACAAACAAAAGAAGGAACAAATGTCAGGATGAAAGAAAGAACGAAAAAGAACAGAAGAAATAAAGAAAGAAAGGACGAACGAACGAAAGAAAGAATGAATGAAAGAAAGAACTAAAAAGGCAAAGTAAAAGAAAGAATGTAAAAGAAAAAAGAACGAAAGAATGAAAAAGAACAAAAGAAAGAATGAATGAAAAAATGAAAAAGAACAAAAGAATGAATGAATGAAAGAAAGAATGAACGAAAGAACGAAACAAACGTATGAAAGAATGAAAGAAAGGACTAAAAAGACAGAAAGTAAAAGAAAGAATGTAAAAGAAAAAGAACAAAAGAATGAAAAAGAGCAAATGAACGAAAGAATGAAAAAGAACAAAAGAATGAAAAAGAGCAAATGAACGAATGAACGAAAAAGAACAAAAGATAGAATCAACGAAAGAATGAAAAAGAACAAAAGAAAGAATGAACGAAACAACGAAACAAACGTCTGAAAGAATGAAAGAACTAAAAAAGACAGAAAGTAAAAGAAAGAATGTAAAAGAAAAAAGAACGATAGAATGAAAAAGAACGAATGAACGAAAGAAAGAATGAACGAAAAAGAACAAAAGAAAGAATGAACGAAAGAACGAAAAAGAACAAAAGAAAGAATGAATGAAAGAATGAAACAAATGTTTGAAAGAATGAAAGAAAGAACTAAAAAAGACAGAAAGTAAAAGAAAGAATGTAAAAGAAAAAAGAACAAAAGAATGAAAAAGAACAAATGAACGAAAGAACGAAACAAACGTATGAAAGAATGAACGAAAGAACGAAAAAGACAGAAAGTAAAAGAAAGAATGTAAAAGAAAAAAGAAAGAAAGGAAAGTGCAGTGAAAATCTGGTCATTTCCGTGTAAACTCGGTGGAGAATAGTTTCATTCGTGTTGATCTCAAACGGCTTCATAAAAGAAACGAAAAATCGGAAACTGTGAAACTTCCAGTTCTGTGGGGACCTGCTCGTTTCCACGGATACGTCGCTGCTCTGCCCGGGATGTTCCGCAGTGTGACATTAAATGGACTTTACACTTATTCAGTCACAGGTGCTCAAAAACACCCCTAAAAACAGGCGTCCTGACGGTGAGCAGCGTCGCCTCTCCACAGATCTGACCCGGAACTCGCTCTGGGTTGGTCTCCGTGGAGATACAAAGGTTTAAAGCCGCACTGTGGAACATTCCAGACAAAGCGATAACTTCTTCGTGAAGAAAAGACCTAATGCACCTTTCCCGCTGGCGTGTTTAGTTAGGAAGTGTGTGTTAGCATGCTAGTCGTCGTCGGGAGGTGGTGAAAAACGCTCCGAAATTCCTCGTGGTGAATATTTAAGACGCTCCGAACGCTGAAGGGAAGTGAGGAAAGACCCTGTGATCGGTTTGAAACGCACCAGATCTTTTTCAGTAATAAATGAAGAAACGGCGATAAACGTTCGTGAGACGAGTCGGTCTCTGGTCACATGCGCCCGGTTTGTAAATAAGAATAAGATAAGAAAGGAAAGTAGTAGTATTTGTAGTACTATTATTAGTAGCAGTAGTAGTAGTAGTACTAGCAGTAGTAGTAGCAGTAGCAGTAGTAGCAGTAGTAATAGTAGCAGCAGCAGTAGCAGTAGTAGTAGTAGTAGTAGTAGTAGTAGTAGTAGCAGTAGTAATAGTAGCAGCAGCAGTAGCAGTAGTAGTAGTAGTAGTAGTAGTAGTAGTAGTAGTAGTAGCAGTAGTAGTAGTAGTAGTAGTAGTAGTAGTAGTAGCAGTAGTAGTAGTAGTAGTAGTAGTAGTAGTAGCAGTAGTAGTGGTAGTAGTAGTAACGGTAGTAGTGGCAGCAGTGGTAGTGGTGGTAGTGGTAGTAGTGGTGGTGGTAGACGGTAGTGGTAGTAATGGTGGTAGTGATGGTAGTGGTAGTAATGGTGGCAGCAGTGGTAGTAGTGGTGGTAGTAGCGGTGGTAGTAGTGGTAGCAGTGGTAGTAGTAGTGGCGGTGGTATTAGTGGCAGCGGTGGTAGTGGTGGTAGTGGTGGTAGTAGCGGTGGTAGTAGTGGTAGTGGTAGTGGTGGTGGCGGTGGTAGTAGTGGTACTGGTAGTAGTGGCAGTGGTAGCAGTGGCAGTGGTAGTAGTGGTAGCAGTAGC
>CM068352.1:39835490-39852990 GCA_034769755.1 Odontamblyopus lacepedii
CCTTATGGTACTTTCTCTTACCATCGCTGGTGTTAGTATTCAGGTCCTGTATCCTATATGGTTACTCGTCTCCAAGTAAAGAAGAAAAAAGAGTTCATAACACATAAGAATTATCATGGGGAAAATGGAAGTGATTTTTCTTTACTTATGTTAATATGTATAGGTGAGAAATGGGACTGGGGTTAAATAAGTTTTCTTCCCCCGACTCCTTCTTCCCTAACCTTTTTCATTTGACTTTGATATTGTACAAGAATGTTTATGTTAAACTGTACAGGTTAGAATAAAAGTCTGTCAAGACTTTGACGAGCCGGTATGGTTTGTGGCCATACCGGCTCGTCAAAGCCTGAACCCGTCAGATCTCAGAAGCTAAGCAGGGCTGGGCCTGGTTAGTACTTGGATGGGAGACCACTGGGAATTCCAGGTGCCACAGTGGGGCCAGTGGCAAAAACTGTCGTTGTGTCCTTAGGCAAGACACTTCATCCACATTGCCTAGTATGAAAGTGGTGTGTGAGTGTTGGTGGTGGTCGGAGGGGCCGATGGCGCAGATTGGCAGCCTCGCTTCCGTCAGTCTGCCCCAGGGCAGCTGTGGCTACAATAGTAGTTTACCACCACCGGGTCTGGAGTGAATGAATAATGCTCTGTAAAGCGTCTTTGAGTGTCCAGAAAAGCGCTGTATAAAACTGATGCATTATTATTATTATTATTATTATTAAGACAAAAAAAAAAAAAAAGCCTACGTCACCCCCACATGACAATTCTCCATAAATACACAAAAACATGAGAGAAAACTGGAACTGGTCAGAAAATTCAGATTTTTGCAATAAGTGTGTTTATATGGTTCTATAGCAGAATAACAGAACAGAACAAATAAGTGATCAATCTGTGTCATATTTGGTTGGTTTTCATCCAACTTTCTCAAATTCAACAGCAACAAAACAGAGTTCACGGTTGTGGCCACCAGACGACTGCTTCAGAAGGTTGGAGACCTGGTTCTCACCACCAATGGCAGCGACATCCGCCCCTCCCCAGCGGTCCACAACATGGACTCAGCCCTCTCCTTTGAACCCCACATCGAATCAATCACAAAATCTGCCTTTTACCACCTCCGCAACATCTCCCACCTCCGTCCATCTCTCCCAGACTCAGTTGCTCAAACACTTATCCACTCACTGCTTACCTCCCGCCTCCACTATTGTAATGGAATCTTATCCGGGATTTCCCACAAGCTTTTGGACAGGCTTCAGTACATCCAGAACTCTGCTGTCAGGTTCTCATTCACACCAAGCCCTGGCAACACACCACCCCCACCCTCGCCCACCTGCACTGGCTTCCCATAAAACACCGGATACAGGACACGATTTGTCCCTCCACGCCCAGGCCCCTCAGAACCTCTCAGACCTGCTCCAGACCCACACCCTCCATGCCCAGGCCCCTCAGAACCTCTCAGACCTGCTCCAGACCCACACCCTCCACGCCCAGGCCCCTCAGAACCTCTCAGACCTGCTCCAGACCCACACCCTCCATGCCCAGGCCCCTCAGAACCTCTCAGACCTGCTCCAGACCCACACCCTCCACGCCCAGGCCCCTCAGAACCTCTCAGACCTGCTCCAGACCCACACCCTCCACGCCCAGGCCCCTCAGAACCTCTCAGACCTGCTCCAGACCCACACCCTCCACGCCCAGGCCCCTCAGAACCTCTCAGACCTGCTCCAGACCCACACCCTCCATGCCCAGGCCCCTCAGAACCTCTCAGACCTGCTCCAGACCCACACCCTCCACGCCCAGGCCCCTCCGAACCTCTCAGACCTGCTCCAGACCCACACCCTCCACGCCCAGGCCCCTCCGAACCTCTCAGACCTGCTCCAGACCCACACCCTCCATGCCCAGGCCCCTCAGAACCTCTCAGACCTGCTCCAGACCCACACCCTCCACGCCCAGGCCCCTCCGAACCTCTTAGACCTGCTCCAGACCCACACCCTCCATGCCCAGGCCCCTCAGAACCTCTCAGACCTGCTCCAGACCCACACCCTCCACGCCCAGGCCCCTCCGAACCTCTCAGACCTGCTCCAGACCCACACCCTCCACGCCCAGGCCCCTCAGAACCTCTCAGACCTGCTCCAGACCCACACAGCCTCCAGGACTCTCCGCTCCTCCTCTTCCTTTCGCCGTTCCCCGCTCCAGGTTGTGGGCCATGGGGAATGGAGCCTTCTATGTCCAGGCCCCTACACTCTGGAACTCGCTCCCTCCACACATACAAATTGCTGAAACTCAAATCATTTCTCAAAACATTTTTGTTTAATCTGTTTCTTTTGGCCCTACATAATCACACTTGTGTGTGTGTGTGTGTGTGTGTGTGTGTGTGTGTGTGTGTATGTGTATGTGTGTGTGCAAGGGTTTGTGGTCAGTAAAAATATCACTTCCTGAAAACCCTTCATTTTTCTCTCCCCTGTTCAGATTTCAGTTGGTCTTGTTCATGTAGTTTCCTGTTTTTCAAGACGCAACAAAGAGCTCCTGGAGCTGCTGTATGTGCCTTAGGCTACGTTTACACGATGACGGTCTGAACAGAAGACGCAAAAGTGGTGTCGCGTCTTTACTTTTTTTATTCTGCGTTTAGACGAGCGTATTTGGGGGGAAATCTGCGTGCATACAGTGACGCAAAAGTGTGTGGAATTCGATTGGGTATGCATGCCATCCCTGAATGACGAAAACAGATAAAGGTGTGTGTGGGGCCAAGATGGCGACAGCAGCTGGGGTGTGGCGTGCTCGCTGCTGAGACAGGTGTTGGACTTAAGCCCTGAAACTCAAAGAACGCAGCAGTTGGATTTACTTACCTGAGCAGCAAGAACAGTTTGACTCTCGTGAAGGTCTTAGAACTCACCTTGGTACAGCGCAAAGCGGAAGATTTTTGTAGCGGTGTCGCCGCACGTGCACATGGATACAGGTCTGTCACATGGCTGAGAAAAGGATGAGGGGGAAAAGTGGACACTGCTACAAACACAAGTGTGTTAGAGTGCCACTCGTATGCCTCTTTGGGCGATGAGCTAAGTCCACTACCTACCAGTGCCGCCTCCACCCCCGAGGCGAAGAAAGGAAAAATGGATTTTACCTTACAAGACCTACAAGAGAACTTATTGGCTGCAATGAACGCAAACACAGAGAAAATCATGGACAAAATCAATAAGAAAGTGATTCTGCCGCTCACGAGAAACGCATCACAGAGCTGGAGGAGAGACTCGATGAGCAGGAGCGGTATCACCGACGGTGGAACCTGCGCCTCTATGGCCTACCGGAGAGCGAAGGACAGGACCTCAAGAAGACCATCACCGATATCTGCCGAGCCGTGGCCCCAGAGCCGTGGCCCCAGAGCCGTGGCCCCGGAGACGGAGGGTGTGCTGCACCTGCTCATTGGCGTCTGTCACAGGCTGGGGCAGCGAAGACCGGGGACAACTCGACCGCTCCTGATCCGCTTTATTTCAAGATCTACTAAAGAGCGAATCTGGAGGAACGCCAAAACGTCAGACCTTCTCAAAACAAGGAAGCTCCATTTCCGAGAGGACCTGACGGCTAAAGACAAGGAAATCTGCAGCTCTCTCTGGCCTCAGGTAGATGCGGCGAGAAAAGAGGGGAAGAGGGCCTTTTTTGTTGGAGTGAAGGCCTATATTGACGGTAAACGCATTTAAAATGTCAATGAGATACTATGCAGGTGTTTCGGACACCTAAGCTCAGGAAGAAAATTTATGTTCCCCTGAGTCTCCGTTTTTTTGTTTTTCTTTGATTTGTCTTGGTTTTGGGGGGAAGGGTCTTTTGTACTAAAGGTGCAGATTGAATACACTTAGCAGGTGCTTGGATCCATCACTCTTATCAGCCGCAGCACGTTCTAATAATTATTAAACAAAACAACAAACAATGCAAATTTTGGTTCCTTTAAATGTCTCTCATTAAATGCAAGAGGCTTAAGAGACAATGTTAAGAGGAAAACCTTTTTTATGTTTTGCAGAAGGAAAAACCCAGATGTTATTTTTTTTACAGGAAACACATTCTTTAGAGAGAGATATGAAATTCTGGAAACCACAGTGGGGTGATCTGTGTTACTTTTGTCATGGCTCCAGGGGGCGCAATATTACTAAACAAACCAAAGGGCAAAGTATTGGAATTTATAAAATCCGAAGATGGGAGATGGCTAATGTTAGTTATGAACCTGGATAAAGTTTATTTTGTTCTTTGTAATGTTTATGGTTACAGCAGCACAACTTTGGCAAAGCAAATGTTTCCTCAAATATGTCTGAAGATTGAAAATTTACAATCAAAGTATAATAATGCATTTGTTTTAATTGGAGGTGACTGGAATGACGCTGCAAACGATCAAATTGATAGAATTCCTCCTAGAAATACTCTTATAACAAGATTTAAAAGCACAAATTTTGCAATAGACAAATTACAACTAACTGACGTCTGGAGATTTTACAACCCTAATATAAAGGACTTTACTTTAATCTCAGCAGAACTTTCTGTTCCAGAATTGATGTGTGGTTATTATCGAATGAATGGCGGCAATTTGTTAAAGAGGTGTTACCTGATCATAAAGTTATATCAATACAAATGAATGGAACAAAACCAAACAGTGGTAATCTACGAGGATATTGGAAACTAAACAATAACTTATTAACTGATGAATTGTTCTGTGAACAAATAAAAAACACAGCATATCAAATATTTCGTCAATTGGAACTTAATCATAAACAAAGATGGGAGAACTTTAAATTTAAAGTTAGACAAATTGCTGTAAAACTCAGTAAGGAGATAAAGAAGAGCATTATTTCAAGAGAATCAAACATAATGAATGAATGAAGTGTTCTCCTACTCCAACCCTACTTATGTGAGGAAGAGGAAATTAAGGTAAAATTACTTAAAGAGGAAATTGACACTTTTTATATTAACACAGCCAAAGGGGCGTTTGTTCGTTCTCGCAGTAAGTGGTTAGAAAAGGGGGGAAAAAACTCTAGCTACTTCTTTGCACTCAAAAAGCGGAATCAAAAAAGGAATAACGTCTCTGAACTTAAAGTAGGAGACAAGGTACTTTCCAACCAAAAAGAGTAGAGCAAAATCTACAGGTCAACTACTCAACCTGATGTGTCTGAGCGCTTTACAGACTCACTCAAGAACCATATACCATCTATTTCTGCTCATTCTAAATCACAATGTGAACAGCCAATAACATTAACAGAAATGAGAGAAGCGGCTAAAACCTTAAAAAAGGGAAAGTCGCCTGGAAATGATGGTCCGACTGCTGCGTTTTACCAACGCTTCTGGAGCATCATTGAAAAACCTCTGTTTAAAACACATCAGCTTTGCATTTCTGAAAATGAGCTCACGAACACCATGAAACAAGGCACAATGTGTTTAACTCCAAAACCTGAGAAAGATCCTCTGATGATTGAAAATTGGCCAATCTCCAAACTAAACGTCCATTATAACATTTTCTCCACAATATTTGCCAAAAGATTAAAAAGTGGTCTTCATGAGGTGATAAGTGAAACTCAGACAGACTTTATGGTCAATAGACGTATGAGCTTAAACATAAGATTCATATTAGACCTTTTGGATTATTCTGATTGTTTAAACACCAATGCATCAATTTTATTTTTGGACTTCTGTAAAGCTTTTGACACTGTAGAACAGGGGTGTCAAACTCATTTTGGTCCGGGGGCCGTATACAACCTACTTTGATCCCAAAGGGGCCGGATCAGAAAACTCAAAAACTCATGGCATATATACCCAAAAAATAGCAATAAGTCCAAATATTTGTGCAGAGAAAGACAAATCTATTACAGAAATCTTTATTTGATTAACTTTTTCTTTTATAAAATATTGTAGCGATCAGACTGCTGTTTCTTCAGTCCCAGCAATAATTTGTTTATCTTCTGTCTTCTCAGTTCTCTGTTCAAGCTATTGTGCTTTTCACCATGCCATGTCTTGTAGTGATGTTTAAGATTATATTCCCTGAGCACGGCCACTTGTGGCAAACACACTATGCATACAGGTTTCCCAACAGGAAACAGGAATTAGTTCATTTTTGTTGGAAAATCCTGCACTCAGCTCCACTTTTCTCATTTTTGACATTTTGCTGATGAGGGTGTCACGGTCAACAGTCAAAACGATCGTCCTTTAAGAGTATTTGGAAAGAGGCACGTCTTCATTTATGCCGCTCTGGTGGGAGTCGGCCACGCTGGAGATGCTGCTATGTTAAGCGTCGCAGAAAATTACCAAATAAATCTGAAAAATTAAAATATTAGAATAATAGAAAGAATAGATACTCAGCCGAGGGCCGGATTAAAGGTCTTGGAGGGCCGGATCCGGCCCCCGGGCCGCATGTTTGACACCTCTGCTGTAGAACATCATTTCTTACACAAATCCCTCCACAGTTTCGGTTTTGGCCCAAATTTTATTGCAATAATCAAATCTCTGTACAGTGATATCAACAGCTGTGTCGTGCTGTTCCCAAACACCACTCAAAGATGTTCAGTTATCAGATCTGTCCGCCCAGGCTGCCCCATAGCCCCATTTCTGTTTTTGTTCACAGTTGAGCTCCTTTCCATTCACATAAAAAACAGTTTGATCAAAGGGATCAGTATTTTTGGTACAGAGGTTAAAATGACTCAGCTGATGACACTGACTTGTTTCTGTCAGACAAACATCAGGTTAAAGAAGCTGTAAAAATGCTCCAGAAATTTTCAGATGCTTCTGGTTTAACTCTGAACACCTCAAAATGTGAAATCCTACCTCCCTATGAATGTAATGATTCAAGGCTAAACAATATTGTAGTTAAGAATAATGTAAAATATGTGGGGGTACAGATCAGTAAAGATGACGGTGACCGGCAACAACTACATTTCTTGCACAAATTGAAAAAAAAACGAAAAGTATTTGAATCTGTGGACACAAAGGGATGTTTCAGCCTGGGGAAGGACTCTTTTATCAAAGGCAGAAGGAACCTCACATTCCGTATACCCTGACTCGGCACTGGAAAGTTCTGAATTTACGTGTAATGAAATCAATAAAATATTTACAAACTTTATATGGAAAAACCAATCCCATGGTTTAAAAAGATCACTGCTCTGTGACCCCAAAGAGGAACGAGGCCTGGAAACACTCGACTTTTCTGCGTTAAATCAAACATTCAAATTTAAGGGGCTTAAACAGTGCGTTTCAAATCCAAACTCACTCTGGTATCTCATTCCTAACTATATTTTAAACAGGTTGGTGGGCTACAATTCTTATTAAAATGTAATTATAATGTTGGAAAATTGCCTTTAAGATTGAGTGCTTTCCATAAACAGGCTTTACTTTCATGGAAAATCTGCTACAAACACAACTTCTCTCCCCATAAATGTCTAATCTGGAATCATGAGAATATCACTAAATGCAACAAATCATTATTTCTGCAAAAGTGGTTTGACAGGGGAATAATCTGTCTGCAGGACTCGCTTGAAAACAGTGGGCGACTTTTATCTGATCAATTATTCATAACTAACGACCGATTTCCAATTACGTCTAAAGAAAACAATTACACCACCAAATCAATACCTAATGGTCTCCTTGAACTAATGAAAGCACAGCAAACATCCACTAGAATTACAGATCCAGTTTTCTTAGACGGTGTTAATATCACCAGTAACAAAGGCACAAACACACAGATTAGAAACTGTATTCAAAATCAAAATCTCAGCCGCCTGCAGAACCCACTGGAACACCAACGTTCTCCATATCACATGGAACATAACCTGGCTCTGCCCGTTCAAACACTGCACAAACAACCAAATCAAAGAAATTCACTGGAAAATGTTGCACTGTATTTACCCCACCGACCTGTTTATCTCAAAGTTCACGGAAAAAGACAAAAACTGCGCATTTTGCAAAACGTCTGAAGAAACAATAACCCGTCTCTTTTACGACTGCACTCACACAAAAACCATCTGCGCTAAAGTGGAACGTCATCTGCCACAAACAACATCACATTTAATCAAACTTAGTCTCCAAAACATAATTACCCACTTCCCTCATAAAGACGACAACATTCAACACATAACAAATCTATACAAACTCTTCTGCAAATTTCACAGACACAAATCCACATTTTTTTAATCACAAGCCCCATAATGATCTCTTACAAATGGAAGTCACCAACTATTCACCATTCTATTCTTTGCAAAACATCCACAATAAAAAATCCATTAGAACTATAAACATATTCAAACAGTTTAAAATCATCCCTTAACCCAGATCTCACCTTATCCTCTGCTTAACTGTTGAACTGTTATTCTCTGTTTTTCTTTTCTATTTTTCTTTTTTTTCCTTTTTTTCTTTTTTCTTTTTTTTTTTTTACTGTATTTCAATGTAAGTTGTAAAGCCTCAGAATCTTTTGTTATATTATGGAACCATTTTAATGTTTTTTATTTTCCTATTTGCATTCACTTGTACTGTCATTCAATGTCCTTAATAATAATAATAATAATAATAATAATAATAATAATAATAATAATAATAATAATAATAATAATAATAATAATAATAATAATAATAATAATAATAATAATAAAATAAATGCATGCCATCCCTGTACTGCCGCATTCATGTGACGTAAACGCGTACGCGACGTGAGCAGATCTGACCAGAGTTTTGCGTCTTGGGCAGTTTACCCGGAAACGCTACAGCGGAGCGTGTTTCACTTTTCCACTCTGGACGGGGTTTCAGATTTTCACCGTGTAAACGAAAGGCACTTCCGGTCAAATATTTTGTCGTTTTTACCCGTAAGCTGTAAACAGGCCCTTAGTGAGTTTTGTTGTGAAGGTTCATGAGGTTCTGTGACACTGAGATATGGAGCTGCAGGACACGGGCCCCAGAGCAGAGCACACGGACCCCGGGACCCAGACTGAGGTAAGTCTGTAAAGCAGAATATATTTTCTGGCAGATGTTTGTGTGAGTCTAAAATCAACTGGACAGTGACATGTGGGCGGGGGACAGTGCATCCTGGGAAATCACAAAACGACTCAGTCTGAATAAGTCAGTCAATCATCAGTCAGTAAATCATGTTTTTATACTGAAAAATGTAAGGCACAAGTTTGGATTTGGATGTAGTACTAAGCTACATGAACTAAGTACTGTCACCAGTGCCAGGCGTGATCCCAAGATGGCCGCTGCAGAGACTTTAGTTTCATCATAAACTACGCAGCAGAAAAGCAGGTCGTCCTTTCTGCTCCACATGTGAGTTTAGCCGAGCGGCTCATAAATGTAACTGTGACACTTAAAGCCACTTCACTAAAGGTTTATACTGGAAATAAAGAGATTTAAACTCCCAAAACTAAACAAAGGTGTCAGAAAACTTGTAGCAGACGATAATGTCAGGATATTTATTTCATGGTAATAAGTCCCTATGAAGTAACATGAAGGACCATGACGTCCCCCCTCCTGTGGCTCCTCACAGGGGGTCAGAGGGGGTCAGAGGGGGTCAGGGGCTGTGAGGATCGGGCAGCAAACTGCCCCCGTGACCCAGCCGGATTAAGCGGTAATAAGTCCTAAAATTGTTCTAAAGTATTAAGTTGTGTAAGAATATCATTGTTATTCATTTCCATATATTTTATTTGTAAAATATTTAGTTTTGAGTGAGGTCACCTTTTACTTTGCTCCGGAAGTTAAAGGAGAATGAGAAACAGTAGCTGCGAAAAAAAGAAAGACGATAGAGAGAAATAAAGCCAGAAAAGATGTCAAAATGCGACTTAAGTACCGCTGGTGATGTACTGGTGAACACGGTAAATATATTGTCTGTGATTTATGTTTGTTTAGAGGGAATTTATGCAAGTCTGAGACGTTTTCTCTGTCTTTATTTTAGTTTTCACGGTGTTCCACGTGTTGAAGTTGGTGAATGAGAATAAATGTTACACATGACCATCAGTACAGGACGTGAAGTCCTTTTAATTGCAAAGAAAACCGGGGAGCTCCAAAACTATTGACTCCACTGATCTCAGTCCATTAGCGGCCACTTGGGGGCGCACGACAGCAGCTTTATACATGTAATATGGTGAAACTTGTGGCTATAAAATCTTATTTCTGTATAAAGAAGTGGACTGAGGGAATGTTACACCAGCGTCTAATTTGAACAACAGCTTTAGACAGAGCAGTGCCTACAGTTCACTTCACCCCCAAGGGAATGTTATTGAAATGGTTCTGTTTGCCATGTTTTAAGTAAACATCAGGTACAGGGACTTTCAGGACTAAATGTGGGTCTGTCTCGCAGGTCTCAGCTGCTCTGTTCCTGGTTCTTCTCGGTCACACTGGTGTTGGGAAAAGTGCTTCAGGAAACACCCTCCTGCAGCGAGAGGCGTTTGTGTCCAGACGTTCCTTCAGATCAGTGACCACAGAGATCTGTGAGCAGACGGGGACAGTGGCGGGTCAGCAGGTCACAGTGGTGGACACTCCTGGAATCATGAGCGCTCAACGTGAGGTCAGAGCCTTCTGTCAGGTGAGTGAAGCCACAGGCAGCCGGTGAGTGTGACGGTGATTTTCTGTTTCTCACAGACACTGTGTTCATGTGGACATGTTGGGGCTGTTCTGTGGATTCTGTGTAAGATTTTCTTTTGGATCAGATGCAGTTTTGTGTTTTTTGACCAACTCTTCAAATAAACAAAGCTGATTTCTCTCATTCTGTGTATTTTAATCCATAAACTGGTCATTTCTTACTTTCTTTCTCTTAGGAGCTGATGAAGAGAAACCAGAATGTTGTGTTTTTATTCATCCTGAAGATCGACCGCTTCACACAGGAGCAGGAGGAGGCTCTGAGGAGCGCGATGGGAGCTGTGGGAGAAGAAGGTCTGAGCAGAGGTCTCCTGCTCTTCACTGGAGCAGATACTTTAGGACCCATGACTCTGGAGGAGTTCATCTATGAAGAGCCAGACAGTCGTCTGGTGAAGGTGGTGCAGGAGTTTGGAGACAGAGTTCATATGTTCAACAACACTCCAGGAGGACCAGAGAAGAACCAGCAGAGGAACCAGGAGCAGGTCCTGGAATTAATGAATAAAATCTGCCAGATTCACAGAGGTCAGTGCAACATTCAGCACGAGACGGGGTGAAGTGACTGGAGCACTGCTGTAGCCACTGTTAATGCTGAGAAATAATGAAAACGTTCAGACTTAAAGGGTCCATACGACTCCATTCCCCGATCTGTGTCTAATGGAGCTTTAAGTCCTGTTCTAATGTTTCCTCCTCACAAACAGACCTGGAGTCGAGTTTTGTTTCACTCACACGTTTGACACAAACTCTGTTCCACCTCGTGATGTCATGTGGTGATACAGGAAGTGCTCCACTGTGTTTTTGCTCGTCTCTACTGAACTAAAGGTAAAAGGAGCTGTTCACTTGAGAACTACCACTTCATGACATCACAAGGTGGAACAGAGCATTTGGCCTTTGTAAATGTACTCAGACAATAATAAATAAGTTACTCAAACTTGTGTAAATGAAACAAAACACAACTCCAGCCGGTGTGTGAGGAGGGAACAGGTTAGAACAGGACTTAAAGCTCTCAGGAGTCAGTTGTGTTATTTCTGCTGCAGTGAGTGTGAACCTGTCACCACCACAAACTCTGGCAAATCTCTGACTGATGCATGTTCTGTGTCACTTTCATGGGACGAGCTGTAGATATGAAAATCCAACTATGAAGTTTATCTTATTTTACATCTTAACATTTATAGAAGTGTGAATAACAGTTCCAAGAGCTGCTGTCTCACTGTGGACACAAGCCCAGAGACTGGACCCCAAATCCCACCTCATCCATAGACTTCAGTAGTTTTATAGACACAAACCTTAACATAGAAATACATTTCACATCCAAACTGTTACTCAGTACTTCTTGAATACTGATTTTGGTCATTACTTAGTCCTACATGAGTAACAATATTTTAAAGCCCCATTAGACTTTCCCTCTGGGATTTGCTGAAGCTCGATGTTTCTCCAGACTCTACCTGTGTCTTACAGAGTCTCCAGTGAACCTGCAGCGTCAGGAGGACGTGCGTCTCGTCCTGCTGGGTCTGCCTGGAGCTGGGAAGAGCTCCTCTGGGAACACCATCCTGGGCTCGCAGCAGTTTGAAGTGGGCTGTGACTTCGGGCATGTGACCAGGGAAGTCGTAAGTAAACGAGCTGAGGTCGGTGGGAGAACTGTCACTGTGGTGGACACTCCGGGCTTTGGGGCTGAAGGCTTCACTGCAGAGCAGCAGTTTGAGCAGCTCAGAGACGCCATGTTCGAGTGTGATCCAGGCCCTCACGCCTTCGTCCTGGTGATCCGGATCGGCAGGATTTCCGAGGCGGACTGCAAACTGCTGGAGCTCGTGTCTAAGGTGTTTGACACAGACCTTAAGTACGTCACCCTGCTGTTCACTCATGAAGATAAGCTGAAGGGGCGGAGCTTAGAGCCACTCATCCAGACCACACCCGTTCTGAAGGAACTGCTGCAGAAATGTGGAGGCAGATACAGCCTCTTCAACAATGAACAAACAGCAGACCTGCGACAGGTGCAGAAACTGTTACACAATGTGGACCTGCTGTGCCAGGGGAACGGAGGACACTACACCCTGGACATGCTGGCAGAGAAACATGCACTGGCTCTGGGTGGACGTGACACCCAGAACACACCCGCACACAAACATGTGGTACCATATGACCAGAAAGGAAAGTACACTACAAAATGGGTGATGGATGTTTTTGCAAAACTTTGGGAGGTTATTAAATGGTTTTTCAAATCCATCTGGGACTATTTAACAGCATGGCGTAGAAAAGAAAAAGAAAACTGTTCAAATGTGTCGCAAACTATATAAATCTTCCCACACGAAGAGATTTGATGACAGAACAAACATGTCAGATTTGTGTGTGTGGATTTTTATGTGTGTATTTGTGTGCGTTGAACAAACCAGTTGTAAATATTCTGTATAGTGGTGTCTTTTTATTTCATCTTGTTCAGATGTATTTAAAAACATACATGTATATAGATGTAAATATGTAAATATAATATGTATGTGTATAACAATATGTAAATATGTCACTTAATGTAAATCATTTTTGAAAGATTTTAGAACTATTTTTTATCTTTTGTCTTATTGCATTTATCTGATCTTATTTTGGAAACTTGATTCTATCCACAGGCTCTCGGTCGGTTGCATCTGTAACAAAGAAGATTTCCCCTCGGGGATGAATAAAAGTCATTCTGATTGTGATACTCGTATTCACAGGCTTGTTGCACAACAAATCAATGAATCAAAAAATAATTGCCAGATTAATCCATCACCAAAATAAAAATAATAATAATTGGAAAAGAAAAGTGTGTTGTGAGAGAGGAGACTGAAGAGAAACGTGCTAAATGCTTTAGGCTGAACACTGTTCGTATGTGTAACATTAATCCTGCTTCAAATGTGGACTAGAAAATAAAACCACAAACTAAAGTGAAATATTTGTTGTGTTTTTTACATTGACATGAGTGATTTAGCTGCTGGAGCCACATCTGCACATGAGCTCATTTTATCCATTTCATCATTTAAAGTGTCAGTGTCAGTGAGCGTTTTATGTACCGGGCTTTATAATAAACTATTTTTCACAAACATCTCCAAGGATTCATTTCATTTCTCTCCAGAGACTCGTCAGGAACCAGAAACACTCGGCGGCGGTGAAGTGTGACCAGAACCACCCCCAGACTGCAGACGCTCTCCTCCTTTGGACTGACAGAAACGACACTGCGCCTGACAGACATGTTCACTGTGCTGTGTTTGCTGTTGTGCTGGTTTTACTTTAACACCACTGAACGTTCCGGCGCATTACAGACGTCACCACCAAACAGCAGCGAACGAATCCTAACGCTGCGAGGACAGAAGTACATTTCTCCTCGCCTGGATTTTTGTCTTAATGTTGCTTTTCAAACTGCCCCTTTTCCCCCTAATGAAGTGTTCTACCTCCTTTTGTTCAGTCCGTTATTTCACAATCTGCTGCTGTAGTTGTGTCATGAGGCTGTGAGAAAAGCTACAGGACCAGAAATAGAGATGAAAAAAAATTCACACTCTTTGATACAAAACCCACAGCAAACATGTAGAAACAACTTTTTGGACATAAAAATGCTTAATTTAGGGCCTGAGCTACAAAAATGCAAAATCTCAAGTCTGTAAGTAAATTAAAAATCTCCTTATTGCCCTAAAAACAAAAAAAGTGCAGTGGCTCCATGACTTTCCTGGTCCAGTCCTGGAAACAGCTCCTGTCAGGTCCAGGGCCAGAGCCACAGCACTTCTGCATTTCCAGGGTGGAAATTACATTTGGATTTGTTCATTTGGACTGAAATAAACCTTTAAATAAAAATAGAAAGAGATGCACAATTACACACACCAAGATGTGTCATTTTCCATGTGTGTGAGAATTAACTCCACTTAGAGCGACTTTTTCCCTCGTTATAAACACACACAGTCAGAGGAGTCGACCATCTTGACTCACTTCACTCTTTGGCAAAGTTTGGCTCCATCAAAATGGACGGAGCGCATGAGTTTGGGGAAAACAAAGTTCCTGTTGGACACTCGTTTTGCTCCCGTCATCACACAGCGTGAGTGTGACGTAGGATAAAGCCGCAGAAATGTACGGAAACCTCTATGTCTGCACTTTCAGAGGGGAAAAGGACGTTTCTGTCTTTTACCGTCACAAAGTTCTGCGGTTATAGAAACATATTCCTCGGTATCATGTGCGATGTCGTTGGTCTTTGAGGGTTAAGATGAAGTCTACACCATCTGTTCTCTTTAAAACCGCAGCGGTGCAGGTGAGGGTCACTCGTGTCTAAAAGTCTAAAACTCATGGTGTCACTGTCAGGTTTAGTCACATGTTGCAGCAGCTCTATGGGCCCTTTAAATAACGTGTCACCGTCTAACAGATGTTTCCTTACCTGTTCTAAACCCCCTGGGACCCTGTTGGTGTGAGTGAGGTGCGCACACAGACACACACAGACGCAGACTGAGTTGGAGAACAGCTTTATTTCTCTCGTGACATCAGCATTTGGTCCGTTTGGGCAGAAGCCCCTCGGCACGTGTGGTCCACTTCTGTCTGCAGCAGAAGGTTCAGATCTGGACGAGGTTAAAATAACTTTGAGCGTCGAGTGTTCGTCTCTGTCTGAACCCTCCGGGGCTGTTCTACGCGTACGCTAATGTACGTGTACGTGTACAGTAGCAAACACTGCCAAAAATAGATTTAGAGGTCGTCGGAAAACTGAAGAAAAAACACAACATGGATTTAAACAGCTCATTTTCTCATTTTCCCGAGCCTGTGCGTTCATGGTTTTAAAGGGGAACTCCGGCACGTCTGAAGCTAAAGTCCGTTTCTAGAGGAGGTGGAATTCTGTCAGGAGCCAAAAAACGGCACAGATCAGTGTTTCCTCGGTGGAGATCTCACTGTGGCAACAAACTAGTGTAGTGATGGGGGCAAGTTCTGAACTTCCACGTAAAACACCAATTTGCTTCACACTGAAGAAGCTTAACTCCACTTTAACCCATCTGACAACAGCCACGAGTCTAACAAACAAAACGTTCTGCCTGGTTCACTCATTAGTGTCTGGAAACGTTAGAAAACAACTTTATAAACACCTCACACTTCCCTCTGCTGATTTCCCACAGGCCAAAGCCCAAAAGACTCGATCATCGACTCCAGCGGCGGCGAGAGGCTCGAGTTCATTGTCCCACGTTCTGGAACATCTGCCCACGGTTTCTCCGCGGCTATGATTCGATTCTTATCGTCAGAAATCACAATCAGAGAATTTTCGTCCAGAGTGATGAGAGATTAGGGCTGTCTCCATAGCAACAGGCTCTGCGCACAACAGTGCCCGGCAACTGCCCGGCAACCGCCCCGTTAGCATCACTACTTCCTGTTAGCATCACTACTTCCTGTTAGCATCACTTCTTCCTGTCCAACCGCGCTGTGAACACCAGTCATTTTTTTTGTAATTTTCTTTTTTATTTTCTTAAGGTGACCCAGTGTAAATCACAATTACAAAATAACTTTATCCGTACATCTTTTCATGTCCATATACAGAGTTTTCTTTCTCAGAGTATTTTATTTCACCTGTAATTTCATCTGATCCTGCATAATTCTTCTGTCTTTCCTTCTTCATTTGTCACAGTTAACCTCATTGGTTTAAATGTCATTATTTAAAATTACAATATTATTTTTCTTATCATATTAATTTAACAGTTTTATATTATGAATTTTAATTTCATTATTTAAATGACTTTATATTACAGGCTTAATTTAAATTCCTGAGCTACTTCCTGTTCCAGTGGTGGATCTCTGTGGAGTTTGCCGAGTTGTGCTCAAATGAATAAATATTTAAAGAAAAGAGCTGTGGTGGAAGTCACTGTTATGTTAAAATAAACACAAATAAAATGATTCTGTGTGTTGAAAGAGGTTTGTGTCAATGCTAATGCTAATGCTAATGCTGATGTTAATTTGGAAGCATAATAAATATTAAAGCAACGTCACAAACTGAAGTGTTTTACATCTACAAATCTTTGGGTAATTTTCATTTTAAATCATTTGAATTTTAAGGTTGTTTATTTTGTGTTTTGTGATTTAAATAAAAGAGACTGTTAGCTTTGCGACATAGTGAGCTAGCTGCTGCTGTGCACAGAGCCTATTACCAACGTCAAACAAAATATTCTAGCATTTGAAAGTCGAAAAACCCTTAAAATTGTGCCTAGAACAGGAAACATACGAACAGGCTTCATAAAACTCTGAAACAGCATTAAAACTTTCAATATTGTATGTAAAAATGTCACTTTTTTACAATTTACAAAGACCCTAAAGGTGAGAGAGTGGGTTAAAGAGAGGCTTGCGCTGGTTTGTGCAGTAGGTGGCGCTGGCGAGGCGGTGTTAGGACAGGAGGGCCAGGCTGTGGAGCAGAGACACGACGGCGCTGGCGCTGAGCAGAGGGAGCACCGGGGAAGGACTGCTCTGCCCGCTCACGGCTGCAACACCAAACACACAAAACACCAAACACACAAACACACAAACACACAAACACACAAAACACACACGGTTAGTAGGTTTGTCAAGACCCCAAGGGCAGTTTTAGTACATTCCTCCTCGCCTGGATTTTTGTCTTAATTTCACTTTTCAAACTGCCCCTTTTACCCCTAATGAAGTGTTCTACCTCCTTCTGTTCAGTCCAACCTGTTATTTCACAATCTGCTGCTGTAGTTGTGTCATGAGGCTGTGAGAAAAGCTACAGGACCAGAAATAGAGATGAAAAAATAAATAAATAAAATAACCTCACACTCTTTTATACAAAACCCACAGCAAACATGTAGAAACAACTTTTTGGACATAAAAATGCTTAATTTAGGGCCTGAGCTACAAAAATGCAAAATCTCAAGTCTGTAAGTAAATTAAAAATCTCCTTATTGCCCTAAAAACAAAAAAAGTGCAGTGGCTCCATGACTTT